>CM056824.1:722972-825472 GCA_029853015.1 Chelidonichthys spinosus
CTTGTAAGAAGAGTGAAAATCTCAGTAGGAGATAAGAATCTGAGCAAGAAGGGTGAGCGTCTTGCCAAACCTTCAATATTGGAACGCCCAGTGCAGAAGTTAGTTCTGCTTTTTGAAGCTTCTTAAGATGTGGCTACACAAAGACAATGACACTCTTATTGAGAAAATTATTCTTAGTTCACACTCACAGTGTTTAATGTGGAACACAAATAATTTTGGTGGGAGTGTAGCAGACCACTTTTTGGTTGTATGTATTGCTGTTACTCATTGTGTCCACAAGAGGGCAGCCTTGTACTGCTAAAATGGTTAAATAAGTTAAAATATTTAAAAACTAATAGTTAAGTTACTTTAAATGCATTGTGACATGATTACCTAAATATATTTCGTGATTGGAGTGCATTATAGTAAAATGTCATTCATCTGGTTTTTAAATGCATATTGTCCGTTTTGAAGGTTATAGTTGTAATGAGCTTTTATTTTGAAGAGATCGCTAACCTACTATGTCACTTCCTGGCTATGTTGTGTCTTCCGGCAAAGAACAAGGTGATACGGAACGAGTTAACGGCAAAGTAATAAGTTAAGGTAAACAAAGGGGAAAGAGGCAATGAAAGAGTTGCGGTAAATGAACAATAAAGGACTGGAAATAGCAACCCCCCAAGGAGGCACAAGGTTAGCAATTTGTAGTGTTTACAGTACTTGTGTTGGTGATTTGTATCAGAAAGCTAAAGCTATGCTAACTGTTTTGCACATAATGAAAACATAAATGTAACTGGTGTATCTTTGTGTCTTATCAGTTCTCACGTTGGTATTCAACGAGTTGGTTACGGAATGGTTTATGGAAATAAATGTTGAAAACCACCAGTCGAGTCCTAAATCTTTCAGAGGGTATGCTACACACTATTTAATGCAACTAATTAAATCAACACGTGCATTTATATCTATATAGATTGTCCCGTCACATCTGACGTCAGATCAAAGGCGGATGGCACGCGTAACGGAAACTCAGCCTCTCGGACCAAAACATCTCCCTCTCTCTCTCCTGTTTTTTATAATATCGGCATTGTTATTATTATGATACGTGCGCACAGCGCGTGATGCACGTGGTGGGAGCGGCGGCGCTGCTTCTGTCATTGGGTTGTCAAGTGACGGATCTTGCACTGAACCTCCCCTAACGCATTAAGGAGAGGAGAGGAGCTCATTTGATTGGTGAAGATCTGAATCGGCTGTATTAATCCCAGTCCACGCGTCGTCTCCTCCTCGTCTCCCACTCACGCCTTCTTCTCCTCCCTCTTTCCCACTTGCGCCGGTGAGCGAGACGGGAGGTGTGCCTGCGCGAGCCTGCGCGGTGCACGAAACTTGCAAAGTCCAGGCGGACACACCCCGTCGGCGCGGCGCAGGTGCGCTGAAAGCTGACTGCGCCTGGTCTACGAAACTAGGGCCCCAAGTGTCAAGACATTTACATTTACATTTAGGTCATTTAGCAGACGCTTTTGTCCAAAGCGACTTACAATAAGTACATTTGTCAAAAGAAGGAAACAAAGAAACCACAACGTGGTAAGTAAGAGTAAGAGCTAAAAATAGAACAAGTGTTAGGTCCTCATCTGAGTAAAGTAGTACTTCAAGAGCAACAGTGCTACAATCAGAGTGCTATAAGGGTTTTTTTTTTTTTGGGGGGGGGGGGGGGGTGTAAGTGGGTCATGACGCCAATCTGACTTGTGGCTGAACATGAACTTGATCAGCTGAGAAATGAGGAACATGCTGCTGAAGAGAACAGCGCACAACAGCTGGCTGACAACAACAAAAAGTTCAATCAGTATGTTCAGCAGGAACTTCTCAAGGCTACTGACAGCATCAGAGCCTGTCTTGACGCTAACAATCTGGGCCAGCCCAACTTCAGTTTCATACCCAGATGTGCCAATCAACACACACAACCAAGAGAAGTGGTTCTGCTGCTGAGCGGTCATTGCCCTGATTGGGCACTTGTCCCTCTGCAGCAGTGCAGGGGTCCAGCATCCACCTCTCTACGGTTGATCTGCATCCAACCCAGCTCCCACCCATTCTCAACAGAGACGCACCCCCAAGGAAACAGGTGGTGTTCAAAGCCAGCCCAGGAGCAGTGATATAATGTCCAGATTATCAACAGTGCAACCCCAGAACAAGAGGTCAAGATGGCCCATCAAGGTGTTTCCCCGCAGGATTTAAATGTGATCCATGCTCTGTCTCATTTCAAAAAATGGGAAATGGGTTTTCTCCGGGTGCTCTGGCAACAAATGATCTAACTACACAAAAACACACTTCACTCTTCTACATTCCCTCTTTTTCCTCTCTGTCTTCTTTAAAGGTTGTCCTGTTCTTCTATTTCCTTTCTTCAGGAGACCATGAATGGTTAGCAGCCAGGTTATGGTTTAGGTCAGACCAAACGGTGTGGGTTTCATGGTCACCCCATGTTTGGGTTTGACCATGAAACCCGGTGCTCCGGTTTCCTCCCATAGTTTAGTAAGGTTAAACTAATAATAATAATAATAATACTAGTATTATTATTGTGATCTAACTACACAAAAAAATACATGTTACGCAAAGGTCGTGTAGCAAAGCCGAAAATGCTTCCGGCTTTGCTACAGTGCAGACGCTTTTCCTCTTTGCTCTCACCCCTGCCTGCGATTTTTCTGCTATTTTTTGCTATCTTTTGCTATCTGCTTCTCCTCAATAAGAAACAAAGAGCAACAGCTCCTGGATATTTACAAAACCAGTGGGATTATATTTTCTTTGAGATAAAACGGGCATTTTTCTATATTTTTACGACTTCCTCAACGCTACGGGAGGAGGCCTACCAAACAAGATAAGCCTGAGCCTGCTAAAGGTAATTAGCAGAAGATGCCTCCCTTCTCTACGGAAGATTACCATAAACTCCTACAGAAGATTTTACTGCTGGAAACAAAAATTAATCGGTTAGAAGTAAATGTAGAAGTGAATGGACTTTGTGGGAACAACACCACTCTAGCACTGACTCAAAACAGTGGACAGGAGCATGCTAGAACACAGCTAACTAGCTATAATGAAGCTATGAAGAAATGGGAGGATCCTGTACACGGTCATAAATCTACCAGCGATAATCCTCCCTGGAACACACTTGGTGTGAAGCCAAAGAGAAGACCATCTCCCTGTGACATGGGAGAACGGATATCTGGCAGGACCCAGCGCCCCGATATCTGTGATCTGACCGGCTGGCCTGCGTTACCATCTCCATCCAGGCACAGCGTCTCCTCAACCCCACTGCCTCGTAGGACACAGCAGCGGACAGCTGGGGAGAGGAGAGCTACCAAGAAACCTCCCCAGCAAACAACTGTTCAACTAAAGAACAGGTTTGCTCCACTGCTGCAGGACCATGGATCCCCCTCTGATTGCCTGGATAACCCCCCACCACCACGCAGCAGGGTAAGACCTGCTAACTTAAAGTCACAGAGAAAGCTAACGACAGGGCCTGAAAATCTGATTGTGGGTGACTTTTCTGTAAAAGATATGAAAAGCAGTAATAACATCAAAGTACTCTGCTTTCCGAAGGATACGGTGTCTGATTTGGAAAAAAGAATCCTGGAAATTGTGGCTGCACACCCAACTGTGAAAAATATCATTCTGCACATTGGATTTAATGACATTGAAAAACAACGATCAACAGAGTTGAGAGAGGACTTCAACAAACTCTTTGAAACAGTCAGCTCTGTGAATGCTGAGGTTTTCATCAGTGGCCCTCTGCCCCCGACCGGGAGAGGAGCTGAGACATTCAGTAGACTGTTCTGGCTCAACAAATGGCTCTCAACTGCATCTCTTGCCCGCCCAATGCATTTTATTGACAATTTCCGCTTTATCTGGGACCGCAGGCATCTTTTTAAGACAAACGGACTTTGCCTAAATAAGCTAGGGGCAAAGCTATTCATCACCAACATGTCTTACTGCCTGCGTCATCCATCTTTCGCCAAGGACAAGAGACGAGAGGAACCAACAAAGAGGGAAGACGAAACACAGATTATCAGAAACGTCGAAGGAGGACTGAATGTGGATCCCTCCCCCACCCCCCCCAAATCTCCATCCAGGTCTTCATCATTCTCCCTCCCTCCAATAAACCTTTCTCTCCCCTCCTCCCCCTTGGAGTTCCAAGAGCTACCCCCACCTACCCCCCGCCCTTCTCAGATTATCAACAACGTCGAAGGAGGACTGAATGTGGATCCCTCCCCCACCCCTCCCAAATCCCAATCCAGGTCTTCGTCATTCTCCCTCCCTCCAATAAACCTTTCTCTCCCCTCCTCCCCCTTGGAATTCCAGGAGCTACCCCCACCTACCCCCTGCCCTACTCAGACCCCCCCTCCCAAGGCTGCAACTAAGTCACCAAAACTCAAGACCCCCTCTTCCAAAGCTGCAACGAAGTCACCAAAACTCAAGACCCCCTCTTCCAAAGCTGCAACGAAGTCACCAAAATCCAAGATCCCCTCTTCCAAAGCTGCAACTAAGTCACCAAAACTCAAGACCCCCTCTTCCAAAGCCGCAATGAAGTCACCAAAATCCAAGACCCCCTCTCTCAAAGCTGCAACTAAGTCACTAAAATCCAAGACCTCCAAGACTCTTCCCTTATGGCCACCTCTTCCCTTTTGGCCACCCCCTCCCCACCCTGACAGCAGCCCTGTATAATACTGAGACAGAAAAGGGTTCAGCAGTAGACCGCATTATCAGCTGGACCCAAGGTCACCTACATCAAAACATGGCACCTTCTGCATTCCTGTTGTGACTACTAAGAGAGTAAACATTGGGAAACTTGAACACACAGCTAACCTAAACAATCTCATTCCTGTTCTCTCAAAATCAAAGTCAACCTCAAAGCCTGTCAGTAACACCATCAGGATGGGTCTGCTAAATGTAAGGTCTCTTAATAACAAATCATTTTTAGTCAATGATTTTATTACCACTTCTAAACTTGATTTTATGTTCTTAACTGAAACATGGCTAGAACAAAATAATAGTGCAAGCATTCTGATCGAGACAGCACCCCCAACTATAATTTTATTGATGTTTGTAGATCTGGGAAAAGAGGTGGAGGGGTTGCTGCTATATTTAAAAATACATTTCAGGGGAAACAGATGTCACTTGGTGTTTTTCCATCATTCGAATATCTTTGTGCTGTGTTGAAATGCTCTCCCAGAGTTCTCCTGTTAATTATTTACAGGCCACCTAAATATTCGTCAAATTTTTTCGATGATTTTACTGAATTATTGTCTAGCATCTCCACTGATTTTGACTGCCTAGTTATAACTGGTGACTTTAATTTTCATATTGATGATTTGAATGACAAGGGTGCAAAAGAACTTTTTAATATTCTGGACACATTTGACCTTTCTCAACATGTGAAAGAGGCTACTCATTGTAAGGGACACACCCTGGACCTGATTATCACAAAAGGTCTCAATGTTTCTGATGTTTTTGTGACTGATCCTTCATTGTCTGACCACTTCTGTGTTTTCTTTAATATTTCTTTCATTCCTGACACACAAACAGAATCAAATAAGGTCAAAAAGCGGTACATCAATGAACATGCCAATGTACTCTTTAAAAATGCCATTTCTTCGTTACCACCTCTAAACCCATGTCATGCTGATGATCTTGTAAACATCTTTAATTCCAAAATTCTGAATGTCATAGATGTCATTGCACCTGCTACGGTTAAAACAATTTCTGGTAAGCAAAAGGCACCCTGGAGAAAAGCTGCTGTTGTGACAGCCCAGAGAAGAGAGTGCAGGAAGGCTGAACGAATCTGGCGGAGTACTAAACTTCATATTCACCATGACATCTATAAAGAGAGCCTCCGGGCCTACAATTTAGTCTTAAAAAGTGCGAGAGAAACATACTTCTCCAATATCATAAACAACAACACTAATAAGGCGAAAACCCTATTTGCAACTGTTGACAGACTGACCAACCCCCCAACACAAATACCAGCTAAACTCCATTCCACGCAGAAATGCAATGAGTTTGCATTCTTTTATACTAATAAAATTGAAGGCATCAGACGCGCCATCAATATCTCAAACAAAAAAGTTGGATCACCACCCTGTTCAGGCAAAAGTAACACAGCAATGATGGCAAGCTTTAATGCCATAGACTCTAAAACTCTAGTGGAAACGGTGACAAATCTAAAATCATCCACCTGCTGCCTTGATGCTTTACCTACCAACTTTTTTAAGAATGTTTTTGACTGCCTATCAATAGACGTATTGCAAATAGTTAATAACTCCATTCAATCAGGCAATTTCCCAAAGGCCTTCAAAACTGCAGTCATTAAACCTCTTCTAAAAAAGCGGAGCCTAGATGCCTCTATTATCAACAACTACAGACCAATTTCAAATCTACCCTTCATAAGTAAAATAATTGAGAAAGTTGTCCTCCAACAACTAAATCACTTCCTGGCCTCAACGGGCTGCCACAACAACTTCCAGTCAGGATTTCGACCTTTTCATAGCACCGAGACGGCCCTTATTAAAGTTGTAAATGACATCCGTCTTAACAAGGACTCTGGCAAAACTTCAATATTAATGCTATTCGACCTCAGTGCCGCATTTGACACTGTCGACCACTCAATACTCTTGGACAGGTTGGAAAACTGGGTGGGGCTCTCAGGAACAGTCTTAAGCTGGTTCAAGTCATATCTACAAGATAGGAACTATTTTGTTTCCATTGGCGACTTTGTATCAGAACCTACCAATGTAACGTGTGGAGTCCCCCAAGGTTCAATCTTGGGGCCAACTTTATTCAACATCTACATGCTCCCACTAGGACAAATCATGCAAAATAATAACATTGACCACCATTGCTATGCCGATGACACCCAAATCTATGTAGCACTATCACCAAACGACTATCGCCCCGTAGATCTTCTGTGCCAGTGCATTGAGCAAGTCAAAGACTGGATGTGCCAAAACTTCCTACAACTAAATGAGGACAAAACTGAGATAATTGTTTTTGGTGCTAAAAAAGAAAGGTTTAAAGTAATTCAACACCTTCACTCTCTGTCCCTGAAAACCTCAAACAAAGCCAGAAATCTTGGGGTTATTATGGATTCTGATTTACATTTCGACATTCACGTTAAATCAGTAACAAAATCAGCCTACTATCACCTAAAAAATGTAGCAAGACTTAGAGGGCTCATGTCAGCTCAAGACTTAGAAAAACTTGTACATGCCTTTATTACTAGTAGGCTAGACTACTGTAATGGTCTCCTTGCAGGTCTTCCGAAAAAAACTGTCAGGCAGCTACAGCTTGTTCAGAACGCTGCTGCTAGAGTTCTTACAAAGACCAAAAAATGTGAGCACATTACACCAATTCTTAAATCCTTACATTGGCTCCCTGTATGTCAGAGGATTGATTTCAAAATCCTCCTGCTCACATATAAATCACTACATGGTCTGGGACCGAAGTATATCACTGATATGCTCCCACTACATAAGCCTTCTAGACCACTAAGATCTTCTGAGACCAATCTGTTAGTGATTCCAAGAGTAAACAACAATCACGGGAGAGCATCATTTAGTCACTATGCAACAAATGGCTGGAATAAACTTCCTGAAGATGTAAGACTTGCCCTAACTCTGACCACTTTTAAAACTAGACTGAAAACTTTTATGTTCACCATAGCTTTCTGCTAAATCTTTTAATGTCTGCACTGTTTTTAATTATTGCAAATATGTTTTTATTCTATTTTCTTTCTGTAATGCATTTTTAAAATTTTTATTATTTTCTTTTAATTCTTCTATTTTTCTTTTCTTTTTTTCTTCTCACTTTGTTTTATGATGTGAAGCACTTTGAGTCTGCCTTGTGTATGAAATGTGCTATACAAATAAAGTTGCCTTGCCTTGCCTTGCCTAGGTCTGTAGTCTCAGTGGGTGCTGCCCCCTATAGGTGGGTTGAAGACATGAGGAACTAGTGACGTAGGGCCCGAGTTTCGTAGCGCAGCGCAGGGTGGCGGAGCCGGCGTAATGCAAGTTTCGACCAGCCGCAGCCTTGCGCATGGTCAGTTTGGCAGTTTGGTGGATCGCCTGCGCCAAGATGGGTGTGGCGGCGCAGCAGGGGGAGGCGTCACAGATTCAGCTTGGCGCAGCGGACGTTTCGTGGCAAAAAGCCTCGCCGAGACTGCGCCGAAAGCTCTCCAGCTCCCACCTGGTCTACTCTTAGCGTAAGGCGAATTACAGCTGGCGGAATGGCAGTCTGGCTGACCAGCGCGCAGTGCACATGTCACCAAGACCTCACAGGCAGGTTTCCACAGTTCCAGGCACATTTAAATGCAATAAATAATCACAACAAACACTATTTAGTGCAACTAATTGAATCAACACGTGAATTTATATCTATATAGATTGTCCCGTCACATCTGACGTCAGATCAAAGGCGGATGGCACGTAATGGAAACTCAGCCTCTCGGACCAAAACATCTCCATTTCTCTCTTTCCTGTTTTTCATATCTATCCACTGCTAATAAAATGCGTCTATGCCTGAAAAAATCTTTTAAAAAAAATACAGCAGCTCATGCTGGTCTCGCGCCTCGGCAGCCTGTTATGTTTGCCACGAGCTGGAACCGGAGTTGGGGCTGCAGCGAGGTCCCCGTGTCCCACCGTTCTGGTGTTGGACAGGGAATCCGGTGCAGCTGTGGAGTGCAGACGATGAAGACACTGTCTTCAAGACAGTGATGATGATGATGAATGGCCCGGCCGGCTCGTGCAGGCACCAGGTTCTTGCCACTATTATGTCTACTGCTGTGCGCCCTGACCCTGCGCCTAGACATGCCTAAAATGTGCCTCCAATTTCTATAGTGATATAATATCGGCATAATAATTATTATGACTTAATTATTATGATGACGCAAGCACAGCGTGTGATGCGCGTAGTGGGAGTGGCGGCGCTGCTTCTGTCATTGGGTTGTCAAGTGATGAAACTTGCACTGAACCTCGACTGGCGTATTAAAGGTGAGGAGAGGAGCTCATTTGATTGGTGAAGATCTGAATCGGCTGTGTTAATCCAGTCCACGCCTTGTCTCCTCCTCGTCTCCCACTCACGCCTTCTTCTCCTCCCTCTTTCCCACTTGCGCGAGTGGGAGCCCCTGGGAGGAGTGCCTGTGCGGTGCACGAAACTTGTAAAGTCCAGGCAGACACACCCCGTCGGTGTGGCGCAGGTGCGCTGTGCGCCAACTACGCCTGGTCTACGAAACTAGGGCCCGTATTCTCACCCTGATGCAAAATGACGATATTTGCACCATCGGAGGATCTTTTTCAGAATAGAAACACGGAGATCTCTGTCTCTGGAAAATGAGGGAATGATGACGACCATTCAAACATACTACGAGGTTTCTAACCATACAAAGCTTCCTGCAAATGGGTGAAGTATTCTTTTAACTAAACAAATCAACGTCAATTCAACGTGACTTGAGGCACTCTCCGCTAAGTAACCATGGGAATTTATCCGACCAAACTGCCCCGGGGCAGGCTAACCATCGGGCTTACTTTAGCGGGGATGTCAGAGAAGTCCGTCTGTCGGAAACAACTGTACCAGCAGAAGGTTCCGCCAAGCCTAGTCCTCGTGATTTCGTCACGTGAAAGACCAAAAATTACCAAAATTACATATATGAAGTACAAACAGACTATATTTTCATCAAGCGTCTAAAAATACATGCTTGCAATTAAAAAAAATATGAATAAATCGTTTATTTTGTTGAAGACTGACTGGCCATATCTTTATCTAAAGCCCCTAGCTGGGTGAGTGGTGATGCACCTGCCCCCGAAAGCGGGAATCCCAGATTCGGTGAGGACATCTCGTGTGTTTTTTTTTTTTGCTTGTATAATTGTCTTTAGATCAGAGAATTAGACCAACATTTTACCTTAACTATGATAAATATTTCATACAATTTCCCCAGAACCCAAATATAACTTGCAAAAACGTGATAGGCACAAATATGTTATTATTAATAGCATGTTATAGATCCCAATGACAAAGGCATTGCTGCAAGCAAATTTTAAGCCACATAAATTCCTTTCAGGTGAGTTCATTAATAGATTCATTGAATGTGTTCATTGAATTGTTGAGATAAATGAGTTGATCAATGTAGATGCATTTACTAGGCCTATCTATAAAAAAAAAAGAGAGAAAGAGAGAGAGAGAATTCAGGCCAAAGAAAGTAGTTTCAGAAAGTTCCATAGTGGGGGATCGAGCCGTGGCCTGCCGTGTGCACAGCCGGCGCATTACCTCTACACTATCCTCACGTTCGAGAAATCGTTGTCAGTGTTATATTAGAACATGTTACTCTTTACGGTACTTCCGTATTTAATTTCTCGGCAATTCTTGCCCAAGCAGCCTCGCGATTTTTATTTATCACTACAGTATTCCCTTTTTTGGTTATGATGGGTTTGTACTCCTCGTACAGTTCCATCAATACTTCAACTTCAACAACTTTATTGTCATTTTCACATATGTACACATAGGAACACAGGAAAACGAGATACCGTTTACTCAAGGTCCACAGTGTCGCTGACACACAGACATTCAACAACAAATAATAAACAAATAACAGATAACATGTAACAACACAACAATCTAACTATAAGTATAAAAACAGTATAAATATGTAAAGTTTATGAGATGTAAAGTAAACAGTGTTGGTACACTAGTGCAAAAAGTGCAGAAAAAATAGAATTAAAAATGTAAACCGGGACTGACAAGAGTCAGTAGTAAAGTGACTCTGTCAGACTGTAAAGTGTCTTTTAAAGTGTCTTTGTGCTTGTTGATTGTCCAATTGTGTCAGGGGTGGGGGGTGGGGTTAAAGTCCAAATCCAGGGGGGGTAGGGGGTAGGGAGGGGAGAGAGTTCAGCATCCTAACAGCCTGGGGGAAAAAGCTGTTTTTGAGTCTGTTGGTGCCAGACCGGATGCTGCGGAACCTTCTTCCTGAAGGCAGGAGGCTGAAAAGTTTGTGGGCCGGATGGAATGGTTCACCCACAATGCGGAGTGCTTTGCGGGTGAGGCGGGTGTTGTAGATGTCCTGCAGTGACGGGAGTGAGGCACCAATGATCCTCTCAGCAGTGTTCACGATGCGCTACAGTGACTTGCGGTTGGCTGCAGTGCAGCTTCCAAACCACACCGTGATGCAGCTGCTGAGGATGCTCTCAATGGCGCCTCGGTAGAAGGTGAGCGTGATGGGTGTGGGGGCTTTAAACTTCTTTAGTTTACGGACGAAGTAGAGGCGCTGCTGGGCTTTCTTGATTACAGCCATGGTGTTGCTCCTCCAGGAGAGGTCCTCAGCGATGTGTACCCCCAAAAACTTGGTGCTGCTCACCTGCTCCACAGCAGCACCGTTGATGGTCAGTGGTTGGGGGGGCTGGGTGACGCTTCTCCTGAAGTCGACAACGATCTCTTTCGTTTTCCCCACGTTGAGGAAGAGATTGTTGTCCTGGCACCACGTGGCCAGCTGGGAAACCTGTCGTGTCGTCCGCAAACTTGATGATGTGGTTGGAGCTGTGGTGGGGTGTGCAGTCGTGGGTCAGCAGGGTGAAGAGCAGGGGGCTGAGCACACATCCTTGGGGCGCCCCCGTGCTCAGCACAACGGTGTTGGATGTGTTGCTGCCGACCCGAACACGCTGCGGTCTGGCTGTGAGCAAGTCCAGCAGCCAGTTGCAGAGGGAGGGGCTGAGGCCCAGATCTGTCAGCTTGCAGACCAGCTGCTGGGGGATAATGGTGTTGAATGCTGAACTGAAATCGATGAACAGCATTCTCACATATGAGTCTTTATTGTCAAGATGGGTGAGGGCTGGATGGAGAGCCGACGAGATGGCATCCTCCGTGGACCGGTTGGCTCTGTAGGCAAACTGGAACGGGTCCAGGGAGGGCGGGAGGGCGGTTTTGATCTGCTTCAGGACTAACCTCTCGAAGCACTTCATGATGGTCGAGGTCAGTGCGACGGGTCGGTAATCCTTGAAGCAGGTGGGGGAAGACTTCTTCGGCACAGGTATGATGGTGGCTACCTTGAAGCATGCCGGAACAACAGCTTGGCTCAGGGAGATGTTAAAGATGTCTGTGAGGACATCTGTGAGCTCCACCGCACAGTCCTTCAGCACACGACCAGGAATGTTGTCAGGTCCAGCAGCTTTCCGGATTTTAATCCTCGACAGTGTGCTCCTCACACTGGCTGGAGAGAGACAGACAGCTTGGTTGTGGGGGGGGGGGGGGGGGGTTGTTTTTTGTGGCGGTGTGCTGTTGGGTGCTTCAAACCTTGCGAAGAAGCTGTTGAGGTTATTGAGCAGGGTGATGTCATCAGCGCAGGTCTGTGGTGGGGGTTTATAGTCCGTGATGGTCCTAATCCCCTGCCACAGGCTTCTTGTGTCTCTGCTGTCACTGAAGTGAGCTGAGACTCTGCTGGTGTACTGGCGCTTGGCTTTCCGGATGCCTCCGGACAGGTTGGCTCTGGCCGCTCTGAGACCAGCTGGATTCCCAGCTCTGAAGGCGATGTTGCGGGCCTTCAGCAGCCTGTGGACCTCCCCTGTCAGCCATGGCTTCTGGTTTGCCCGGATGTTAATATATTTCGTGTGGGTCACATCATCAATGCATTTGCTGATGTAACTTGCAACCGTGTCTGCATATTCTTGAATGTCTGTGTGGTTGTTGTATGTGGCTGCCTGCTTGAACATATCCCAGTCTGTAGTTTCAAAGCAGTCCTGGAGTGCAGCCGTGCTGTCCTCTGGCCACACACGTACCTGCTTGGAAACAGGTTTGTCCGCTTTCACCCGTGGTCTGTAGGCGGGCTTCAGCAGCACAGTGAGGTGATCAGAGAGGCCGATGTGGGGGAGGGGGGAAGCCTTGTATGCTCCTTTTATAGTGGTATAAACACAGTCCAGGGTGTTGTTTCCTCTTGTAGGGAATTCAACATGTTGATGAATTTTTGGAATGAGGGTTTTAAGACTTGCGTGGTTAAAATCCCCCGCTATGATGAGCAGGCCGTCTGGGTGTGCGGTCTGCTGCTCAGTGATGGCCCAGTAAAGTTCACAGAGCGCCGACTCTCTGTCCTTGCTGTTGGAGCTGGGGGGGATGTAAACAGCGACCAGCAGTATGGCTGTAAACTCCCTCGGGAGGTAGAAGGGTCGGCACTTCACGAACATAAACTCCACAAGCGGCGAACAGTGTTTGTGGATGACCACCGTGTCCCGACACCAAGCATCACTGATGTAAACACAAACACCGCCGCAGTGACCGGTCTTCCCTCCGCTCACCGTAACTCTGTCCGCTCCGTGGCAGGTTAGCCGGTCAAGCTGAATGGCGGAGTCCGGGATGTTTTCGTGGAGCCATGTCTCCGTGAAGACATAGACACAGCAGTCCCTCACGTCTCTCCGGACGTTGCTCTGGCCTTTTCTCGATGATTCGACATTCACGGTTCTGGTCTGGCTTCATATCCCGTGAACGCGCGTAACACACGACAACGTTAACCTGGCTTGAATTAGCCTCAACAAGGCGCGGCTGAAATGCGTTAATGGAATGGGTTTAGCCGCAAGTGGAAGTTGGCGTTAGTTCTAACCAGGCTTAACCAGGTAAGCGCCGCCTTAATTAGCGAGTTTGGTGGAATACCCCTCTGACCAATACTAACAACAAATAAATGGTAATATTAGTAAACAAACAAAAAGCAGCCTGTTCAAAAATACTTTGGGGGATTTCACTTTTTATTAGCTAGTTACCAAAATATATCACATCAAAATGATGAATCAGTAAATCACTTAAAAAAGTTTGGGTTCAAAAAAGTTATAAACATTTAAACCGAGTTATGAGATATGAGAGCAAAGAGCAAAGAATATCCATGAGCCTTCACAAAGAAAGTCAACAGGTCCTTAGAAAACAGACTGTAGAGAGAAAACAGAGATAGCTATTTCCTAAATATATACAACATTTATGAAGAGGGAATGCTATTAAAATGTCATCTTGCCTACCAAATGCTGATCAAACCCATGTACAGTTGCAGGATCATCTTCTTAAAACACATAAATATAACAGCATTCATTTCCATACGCAACAATGAAGCTTTCCGGATAAAGCTTTAAACCACATGTTCACAGAAAAACTAAAGAACTGCTTCCTGTCAGTATCTGACATCAAACTGTCCTCTGCAGGGGAAGGAAGGGCTATAGAGTGGCTAAGTCCTACCTTTCTATTTCCAGTCCATGGGACCTCAATATATATTTCTGATGCATGTATTCTATGGCTAGATTGAAACTATTTTCTGGTCCCGTTTGAATTGTGCCATGAATTTCACATATGTTGTTTGTGGTTTTTAAAGATAATTTTTCATGAAAAAGAAACTAAGACTTATGGTGAAGAAGTTTGATAATGGTAGGTGTTGTGTGAGTCCACTTTGTGAACTACAGCTCGTTGCTGCTCTCAGCGTGAATGATATCCATCAGTTTGAGCCAGCGATTCCTCGTCTTCTCATCGGACGGGAACCGGAAGCATGAACAGCCGTACCTGCTGGAACATTCAGGAACATCTTGGTTTGATCGGCACTGAATCGCTGTGAGAAAGGGTGATGATGTGACGCCACATACGTGACATGTAGTCTTTGTCATTGTGTTTTCTCTACAGCCTTAAACTAAACAATTGCACAATAAACAGTTGAAACTTTTTCTTTTAATTAAAATCCACAAGCAACATATTTCTAATTCGGGGCATATCGACTGGGAGCAGCAAATAATTATATTATCTGCATTGAGACCCATACATTTTTTTACAATCTCAGAGGTCCCATGGGAGTCTAGCAGAAGAGGCGGGACCTCGCCACTCTATTCTGTTGGACAAGTTCATCTTGCGTCTCCTCATGGTGCTTTTATCACGTTTGACCGTCCACCTGCCAACATCATCATCTGTCGTCTGTCCACCTCCACAGCTTTTATCTTCTCTTGGTTCCTCCAAAACCTGTTCAACAAAGATGCTCATCAGCCTCTGGATGCTACTGTTCATCAGACAATCTGGTCTACAGAGGTTTGCATCACCAGCTGTTTCCGCCCCCACCTGTTGCTACTTCCATCGCCTAGCAACCAGCTGTGGTTGACAAGAAAGAGCGTAGAAGAGGTAACTAATGTTATCTGATTCAAATTCTAATGTGTTTAACGATGGAGGATATGCTTCATGATTTATTTCAGGCTGAGAGAGTGTATTCTCCTGCTGCTGATCGGCTCGTCATCGGCACACAGAGAATTTGGGGATAAATTGAGCTATGCAGGATCCCTTAGGTGGATGAAGGGCGCATGTCTCAGCTGTCTTTGTAATGGGACAGGCTATGTGACATATTTGGCCTTCGAAAGAAGCCTTGGAAGGATGCAGCCGCTGGATTGGGACACGGCTTTGAAATATTGGAGAATTATATTATTATTATGAGATCCTGATCTCTAATATGCTTTTATATATTTTATAAAAATATTTTTAATGAAATTATTTTCTGATTTGTGATGATGACTATGACATAATGTTGAAAATAACGTGTTTAAAGTATGTTGTTTGTATTGCTGATCATTTTCTTTGTACTTGACGCCGTCATTTAAAAGAACCAAACTCAGTCCTCTTATAGTGGTTTTGGTGTGTTCACACTGTCAGTTCATTTCAAAGACAACTCAGTTCTGTTTCTGTTCACACTATAGTCCCTACCTTCATCACCCTGCTGTTCAATGATACGTTTAGTTGTTTCCCCACAGAATGCTGAGCTTTTTCTCATTCATTTCCTAAAAATATCCATTTTATATTGACGTGAACACAACTCCTTCAAACAACTGGATACATTCAAGTTTCTTGCCAAAAATATTTCATTTGAACACATCATGGTAACCTTATCATTTCCACTCAATAATATTTGTTACTAAATAGAGCTTGAGCCCTATGTTAACGCTAGCAGTTAGCTCCGCTACTCAGCCAATCAGGTCTGAGCTCCCCACCCGCAGCTCCTGATGATTTCAACACAGATCTGCTGTTCACAATATGAACTGGTGACTAGACGCGTTAACGGCGTTCTTCCAATCACATTTTTACTGAATCACGCCCGATCCCACCCGAACAGCCAGTGATCAGACAGCACATCTCTTACGGCAAGCCCAGAGGGCTAAAATATGACACAGGGCAAAGTGTTCACAATGAACAGGTTAAGGCACAACATGAACTTGAAGGACTTCGCCTCTCCATGTGTAAAAACACCCTCAACATCAATGCCCTTCATCTTTACATCAGAGTTGGTAAATGTTTGAAACACAAACTTTCTTTGGCTCTGCCAGTGCACATGCGACCTTTGTACCTGAAGCAGTGCGCAAGGAAGAGGAGGAGCCTCCACACAGAGGACGTCTGCCGTCAGTGTCGGTGGAGAAGTAACTGTTGTAGGGCTGACTTCTGCAAAGCAAACACACAGCACTAAGAACATTAGCTCTCTGAACAGAGAGGAGGATTCCTGCTTTTCTATTCTAACTTGTCTGTTCTTATTTTTCCACTCATTTCTCTGTGTCTCTGGGTCTCCTTACTGACCTCTGACGACCAAAGAGATATCCCAGCACACCTCCTGTTCCCATGCCGGTCCAGAAGCCTCCGCCTGTGCCTGGAGGAGCATGGCCTCCTGGGTACTGTTGTCTGTGAGTGTAGTTGCTGTGGAAACCGTAGCCTGGGTTGCCACCAGGATTGCCTTAGCACAAAACAAGAACAGATTTGAGATTTCAGCTCAGATGGTTGTGATCTTATTTCACATTGCAATCCTGCACATCCTCCCTAATAAAGGGATGCATTTCTTTTTGTGTTTTCCAGGGAGACTCTGCAGTGACAACCTGACCACCTATTGTTACTCTAGCCACATGTTTATTGTTCTGCATGAGCTTACTTGTGAAGTCAGGTTTGAATCCCGGGGGTGGCGGCGGCCCTGCGGTGGAGCCATGGTGATTATTTCCAGGGTAACCGGCCGGTCCGCTGCCCTGCCCCCAGTGGGCCGTGTTCCCGCTGAGGAACAGCTTGTAGATACCGTAGGCTAAGAGCAGAAGCACACCGACCACCAGCAGACCTCCTGAGTCCTCGCTGCCTGAAGGGTACGAGCTCTGGCGGCTCTGCTGCTGCTGATGCTTGTTCCCAAAGAAACCGCTGAAGAAGCTTGAGGCGAAGCCCCTGAGACCTGAGACAGACATAATGTTTCTAAATATCTAGTCCTGTACTATGAAGCAGGATTTGGGGTAAGCGAGGTAACCACCATAGATCTGACTATAATTAGCTGTGTGTGTATTATATTAAATTCATGCTAGCTTATACACATTGTTATGGCATGTATAAATACTTAACCATTATTCTTTCTGCCCTGGCAATGTAAATCATTATTTATTCTCTCGTCATATATTCATATCATATATTCTCTTATGTGTGACTATGTGTCAGACTCTGCAGACTGTCTGCATTACTTACTTTTATCTTGCTGTGTGTGATTGTATGATATGGACAGAAACCTTCTTAATGCTTTGAATTATGTTTTTATATTTATGCTATTTTCTATTTGCAGCTGAAAGAATGAGGCTAAAATTGTCCTGCATGCAATATTTTTCCAAAGGGAATGAATAAAGTCTCTTGTATATTGAACTGGCTTCATAGAACAGGCCTGTGAGAAGATGAAGCCTCATACGTCTGTCCTACCTCCATATCCCTTGAATCCGCTGTGGGACCCCCCTTGAGTTGCCCTCCGGCCCCCGTCAGTTAGTTCCAGCGTGTACTCCAGACCACAGGAGCCCTTCAGCACCAAGGCATCCGCAGGGTGGCTGTAGCCCTCACAGCTCACCTCGATGCTACCAAATCGGTAGGCGTTGTCCATATCAGCTTTACACTCCCACTGGGGGAACACATCATTCAACACCTTATTATCATATTCAAACAAGGATGAGCGCAATATCTTCACACAATTATACCCTAAATAATTTTTTTTACCAGATGAGATGAACCGAGTGAAATAAATTGCAGTATATCACACTATAAGTCATCGTAGTACTCAGCGCATCGCTAAATGTTTAAAATCTCAATAAGCTCAACTCCAAACCCCTCATCTTATGGTCCAGCAGAGCCTCCATATTCACCTGCACATCAACCCCATCCCAGCCTTGGTTCCGACACTGGACCACCTCTGGGACGTAGACCTGGCATCCCGCCGATCCTCCAACACACTGCAGCTGAGGCACTGGGCTGGAGCGCCTGGCTGTAGTGTAGCGACCCTTGTACAGGGTCAACGCCTGGACGTCACGCAGCAGCACGCTGCCTGCAGTGGGAAGGGAAGAAAAATACTTTAATAACATATACAACTGTTGCTTTTCAAAATGGGAAGCCAATCAGGAGGCAACAGGTTTCCCAGAGAATTGAGTTTGATCCATTTAATATGTATTAGTACATGGATGTCCTAAAATAAATCCTTCCTCTGTCAAGTCTATTATATGAAGGCTGTACTGGTGCTTGTCACAGTATTGCAGCAGGACATTCTAGATCTTCCTAAACACACCTTTACTAGAAGGAGACATTCAACTAGAGAATTCTTTATGCAGACGTTGTTGTTGTCATCTTGTGAGTTTAGTTCTCCTGTTCAGGTTAAGAGTCTATTCCCCCTTGTACAAAATCACTCAGTATGTCAAAGGAAAGGTGCTATTTAATTATATATCAATTACATTATATTAATACAACAGTAAGCAAAGGAATAACAGATACGCACATGTATGGAGCTAAATGTCTGGCAGTGGAAGTCCTTTACTTGTCGGTGTTATTACGTGACAAAACTCACGTTCAAGCGTTTCCGGCTTCCGCGTAGCAGAATCTGATGGGTCGCTGACTTTGCTGTAACATCTGTTCTGTACGCGTAGGCACTTTTTATGTTGCGTCAGGGTGAATGTTAGCATCAATAATGACATCTGTACGTCACACTCGTCCATAAACCATTTAACGGGCATTATTATATTGTATTCGTTTTCTAAAGGTTCTCAGCATGTTGGAAAGCGGCTAGCGGAAGTAGTGTGTCGGTTGGTTGCCTTTGTTGCGTCATATTTCCTAAACAGGTCGGCTGTCAATAAAAGGTATGAATGAATAATGCATTAAAATATCACTGAAACAGAGGTCGAAGGAAACAATAAGGTTACCTACCGTCATCCCAACTGTTGATGTGGCCCACCAACAAAAACTGCAACAACACTGTAATAACGCCTTTCATTTCCCCGCTGTGTGTCGTTATAAAGGCTCCGATACTTCTCACCAACTTATTCCAGTGATTACTTCACTCTGAGTTACACCAACGTTAAATAGACCAGTTTCATTTAAACGTTACTGCGCGACACAAGAAAGCATTCGAGAAACCTTCCCTTCTGCGTTACGTCATATGTTTTTGACGTGGCAGCCAATGGGGACGTGTACGACTGCTGAGGGCGGGGCTGAGATAAGACATCGGTTCTGAATTCATTACATTCATGTGTGAAACTATGGGTTTCTAGATTTTCACACTTGGACAGAGAACTACGGAGCCCAGAGGGGTATTCCATCAAACTCGCTAAACGCAAAGCCAGGCTAATTTCGATAAGCCTCGCTACCTTTAGCGAGAGTTGCGTTCCATCAACGTGACTTGAGGCACTCACCGCTAAGTAACCATGGGAATTTATCCGACCAAACTAGCCTGCTCCGGGGCAGGCTAACCATATATGAAGTACAAACAGACTATATTTTCATCAAGTGTCTAAAAATACATGCTTGCAATTAAAAACATATGAATAAATCGTTTATTTTGTTTAAGACCGACTGGCCATATCATTGTCTAAAGCATAATTGGGTGAGTGGTGATGCACCTGCCCCCGAACGCAGGCATGAAGTTCACATCCCAGTGAAGACATCTCATGTGTTTTTTTTGTTTGTTTGTTTGTTTGTTTTGCTTGTATAATTGTCTTTAGATCAGAGAATTAGACCAACATTTTACCTTAACTATGATAAATATGTCATACAATTTCCACAGAACACAAATATAACTTGCAAAAACATGATAGGCATAAATATGTTATTATTAATAGCATGTTATAGATCCCAGTGACAAAGGCATTGCTGCATCATGCAATTTTAAGCCACATAAATTCCTTTCAGGTGAGTTCATTAATAGATTCATTGAATGTGTTCATTGAATTGTTGAGATAAATGAGTTGGTCAATGTATTGCATTTACTAGGCCTATCTATAAAAAAAAAGAGAGAAAGAGAGAGAGAGAGAGAGAGAGAGAGAGAGAGAGAGAGAGAGAGAATTCAGGCCAAAGAAAGTAGTTTCAGAAAGTTCCATAGTGGGGGATCGACTGCCGCGTTCACAGCCGGCGCATTACCTCTACACCATCTTCACGTTCAAGAAATCGTTGTCAGTGTTATATTAGAACATGTTACTCTGAACGGAAGTTCCATATTTAATCGCTCGGCAATTCTTGCCCAAGCAGCCTCACGATTTTTATTGATCACTACAGTATTCCCTTTTTGGTTATGATGGGTTTGTACTCCTCGTACAGTTCCATAAATAATTTTCGTGGAGCCATGTCTCCGTGAAGACATAGACACAGCAGTCCCTCACGTCTCTCCGGACGTTGCTCTGGTCTTTTCTGCCATTTTCTCGATGATTCGACATTCACGATTCTGGGCTGGCTTCTTATCCCATGAACGTGCGTAACACACGACAACATTAGCTTGGCTTGAATTACCCTCCACAAGGCACGGCTGAAATGCGTTAATGGAACGGGTTTAGCCGCAAGTGGAAGTTGGCGTTAGTTCTAACCAGGCTTAACCAGGTAAGCGCCGCCTTAATTAGCAAGTTTGGTGGAATACCCCTCTGGGAGGTGACATGGGTGTTTTAATTTTTTTAACTCGCATGTGCGACTTATTAGGCTTGTTCAGGATGGTCTTGGCTTGACTTGACTTATCACGCCGATGAGAGCTGCAGGTGTCTGAGGGGGCGGGCTATAGAAGAGACCGTAGCCAAACGTTGTCAAGTCGGACAACAAAGTCAACGTGACTATAGTGCTCAAGTGATAGAACTCAGCAGCAAACCAAAGAAGGCATTCTTTTTTTCCAGTAGGCCTATATATGTATGATCATTCTATGTTTGTATTAACCAGACCTCACATCATATAATAGGCCTACTCACACCACAATGCACAGAACTTTAGATCCATCCATGACATCAAAGCGACCAAAATAAAAAGGCAAATCTTTTCACCACAAGGTGGCCGCCGAGTGCGGACCTTAACACACGTCATTTAACTTTTAACCAATAGAGAACCATTCCGCGTGGGGGCTTCCAAGATGGCGGCGTGAGCACAGGCGCGTTCGGGAGCTGAACACCAACAGATGAAAGAATTTAGTGAAACATACATCTTAAACCGAACGCCATTCATGGTAATTTTAGAGCAGTGGTGAGTACACCGTGTTGAACTGGCAACAACCTTTATTTATGAAGAACTGTTACCTTACAATGACATACGTTGATGAAAGAAAGCTAAGTGCATCAGTAAGCTAGCGCACCACAACGACACCACATAGAGGCGCCATCAACAAAAGAGAACCCGCTTATGCACAACCTGCATGACTACTGCATGGCAGACAAACTGTGATTTCCCCTGTGGATTCCGAATTCCCTCCTCTTCCTACGACACCAGCATCACCATCCAAACCCCCCGCACCAAAGAAACAGAACACAAACCGTTCCCTAGTTATGGATGACGGGGGTTTAGTGCAAAAAATATCCAACGTCTTAAACACCAGGCGTTTCCAGATAGTGTGGAAAAAAACATGGAGAAACTGATTTCTGACAATACATTGAAGATTGAGGGGTTGAAAAAAACAGTTGACTTTGCCTGCGCTGAGATTCAGGAGGTAAACGGAAAGGTGACACAAGTTGATGTTCGAGCCAAAGAGATGGAGAAAAAAGTGTAATTTGTGGACCAACGAGTCCACCGATCTGGAGAACTACTCACGACGCTGGAACCTGCGCCTGTATGGAGTGCCCGAAAATAAGGAACAAGACGTCCGCACTCCGCACTGAGGTTATCCACATCTGCCAAGCGATCCTGCCGGAGTTCAAAACAAAACTCCCAGAAGTAATTGATACAGTGCATCGTCTCGGTCAACCAAGGAAAGATGTCTCCAAACCTCCAGGAATCAGTATGCAGTTTGCCACTCGCTTCTACCGCGACAAAATCTGGAAAGCTGCAAAAAAGTCTACACATCTGCAGAAAAAGAACCTGTGCTTCGCTGAGGATCTGTCGCCTGCCACCAGAGAGAGACGGAGGCAGCTGTGGCCTCGGGTGGCCAAAGCACATGAACAAGGAAAAATGGCATACTACATCGGAGGGAGAGCTTTTGCTGAAGGAACTGAACTGATTCCTACTACCTGAAGGTGATAATTACATCACATGTTATTAAGGTTTATACTGGTAACTGAGAGACTGAAACCTGGTGTTCACAGTTCATTTTTATGCAACTTTAGTGCTCTAAGTTGCACCCTGTTATGCTGAAGGTTTGATAATCATCAATTGCCATCAATAACATAGGTGCCTCTCTATGTTTACATTTAATGTTTCACTGCACATAGAACCTAAGATGGGTCAGCTCTGATAAGGAGGATAATACTCTTAAAGTTTATTCTATCTTTTTCACATATATAGTTCTATTCATTGTTATTAATATATCTTTATCCATTGTTACTTTCAATGCCAGGGGGTTAAGAAATAATATTAAGCACAAGGCACTTTTTCTGTTTGCCAAGAAGCACAAAACTGATTTCTGTTTTATCCAAGAGTCACATTCAGTCCCTGATGACCGAAAGTTTTGGAGATCCCAATGGGGTAATGAGTTGTGGCAGGCTCATGGATCTGAACATTCTGCCGGTGTTACCAATTTAAAGCAAAACGTTTCAGGACCCGTGTTATTAACTACTTGTGATCCCTCAGGCCATTTTATTCTCCAAGTGGTAGACATTGAAAAATTCATATTGTTAACTGTTAACATTATATGGCTATAATTCACACAATGATAATGACAAACTGCTGGATACATTAGAAAACCATATTCAAAATGCTTCTAATAACTTTCCTATCTCAGGTATTTTAGTAGGGGGAGACTCTAACATGATACTTGATCACAACCTGGACTGCTTGCCTCAACGTAACTCTACTGCAGTTAATGAAAACCTGAAAGTCTCATGCAAAAAAATTAATTAATTGATGTGTGGAGATATCATCATCATAACGCCAGTACCTTTACATGGAGTAACAGAAGTGCCACCAGGAAATCGCATCTAGATTTTTGGTTAGTTTCTAATAATCTGAACATTGATAACATATCAGCTAACATTATAACAACACCACTAACTGATCATAATGCAGTCTCCATTTTTATACCATTGCACTCTGCCTTCACAAAGATATATAGAAATGCTTACTGGAAGCTAAACAGTTCTCTTTTAAAACACGAGACTGTTAAATTAGGCATAAAGAGGATAATAGCAGAATTTTGGAATAAGGCAAGTGCTGAATATGTTTATGGTAGCAACTGGGAACATTTGAAATTTAAAGCAGCTCAGTATTTAAGAAACTATGGTAGTACTTTCTCCAAAAATCAAAGACTAGAGGAAGAGAAAGTAGTCTCTAAAATAATTTTATTATCACAGAAGAGCCCTGCTGATATGTCAGAAAGGGATCGGTCAGACTTGATCTCAGAACAAATTAAACTAAGTGAAATCTATTTACTTAAGGCTAAAGGTGCCTTCGTAAGATCAAGAAAGAGATGGATCGAAGAAGGAGAACAGAATTCGGCCTATTTTTTTTAACCTAGAAAGAAATCACGGGAAGCTCAATTTAATCCAACAACTCAATATTAATGGTGATATAACTGATGATCCTAATAGAATAGCTGACTTTTGCTCCACTTTTTACAGCGAGCTACATGCCCGAAAAAAACAAAACAAATAAATAAATAAATAAAACAAAAGTACTGTCATCAGTCAGCATCTTCATTTTTCAATTCTCTGAGTAACATCACTAAAACGAAAACTAACAAAATCAGCCTACTATCACCTAAAAAATGTAGCAAGACTTAGAGGGCTCATGTCAGCTCAAGACTTAGAAAAACTTGTACATGCCTTTATTACTAGTAGGCTAGACTACTGTAATGGTCTCCTTGCAGGTCTTCCGAAAAAAACTGTCAGGCAGCTACAGCTTGTTCAGAACGCTGCTGCTAGAGTTCTTACAAAGACCAAAAAATGTGAGCAAATTACACCAATTCTTAAATCCTTACATTGGCTCCCTGTATGTCAGAGGATTGATTTCAAAATCCTCCTGCTCACATATAAATCACTACATGGTCTAGGACCGAAGTATATCACTGATATGCTCCCACTACATAAGACTTCTAGACCACTAAGATCTTCTGAGACCAATCTGTTAGTGATTCCCAGAGTAAACAACAATCACGGGAGAGCATCATTTAGTCACTATGCAACAAATGGCTGGAATAAACTTCCTGAAGATGTAAGACTTGCCCCAACTCTGACCACTTTTAAAACTAGACTGAAAACTTTTATGTTCACCATAGCTTTCTGCTAAATCTTTTAATGTCTGCACTGTTTTTAATTATTGCAAATATGTTTTTATTCTCTTTTCTTTCTGTAATGCATTTTTAAATTTTTATTATTTTCTTTTGATTCTTCTATTTTTTTTCTTCTCACTTTGTTTTATGATGTGAAGCACTTTGAGTCTGCCTTGTGTATGAAATGTGCTATACAAATAAAGTTGCCTTGCCTTGCCTTGCCTAAAATTTCTGAAGATGACAAAGAGATGTGTGATGGAATTATAACTTTACAGGAAGTCACTTATGTGATCGAACACCTCAAAACTAACAAATCTCCTGGAGTTGATTGTCTCTCTGCAGAGTTTTATCAAACATTTATTGAAGATTTAGCACCCTTTCTACTTAAGGTAATTTTAGAAAGTGTGGAACAAGAAGCTCTACCTCCTACACTAACACAAGGCCTGATTACTTTGACTCCAAAACCTAAAAAAGACCATTTACTTATTGATAATTGGCGACCCATTTCATTACTCAACACTGATTACAAGGTATTTGCTTCAGTACTTGCCAAACGACTTAAAAATGTTTTAGACCCAATTATTGATGAGACCCAATCGGGATTTATGAGAAAAAGACATATCTCCAATAATATTCGACTTGTTTTAGGTTTAATTGATTACTCTTCTCTGTGTTCTGATGACAATCTTATCTTCTTCCTTGATTTCTATAAGGCATTTGACACCGTAGAACATAATTTTCTATTTCAGACAATTGAACAATTCGGATTTGGTGATTTTTTTAATAAAGCTGTTAAAACTTTGTACCGTTACTAAAGGTAACAGCTCCATCAGACTAAAAAGTGGGACTTCCCAGAGATTTGATTTACAGCGGGGCATTTGACAGGGCTGTCCCGCCTCCTCTTATCTATTTATCCTATGCACTCAACTACTTTCTACTTATACTAAAAATAGCTTGTTAAAAGGTATCTTTATTGCAGATAGAGAAATTATAATCAGTCAACTGGCAGACGATACCACATTATTCTTAAAAAATGCTTCACTATTGCTATCCATACAATAGATTTATTCTCTGCAGCTTCTGGACTTGCCTTGAACCTGAAGAAATGTGAGCTACTTCCTCTTAAAAACTGCAATGATTCAATGATTTACAATATACCTGTTACAAATAAAATCACCTACCTTGGGATTACCATTGTAAAAAATCAGACAGATCGGTGCTCTGAAAATTTTAATATGATTATTGATAAGACAAGGAAAAAGCTAAACCAATGGCTTCAAAGGGATTTATCTCTAAAAGGTCGAATACTGCTTACAAAGGCAGAAGGATTGTCTCGTCTTACTTATGCAGCTATTCCCTTGTCTGTCGAAAAACAAATCTGTAGTGCCATTGATAAATTATTATTTAATTTTATTTGGAAATAATTATAATGAACACTTATGAGTCTGGTGGTCTAAATTTTCTTGACTTTACTACCCTCAACAATACCTTTAAAATTAACTGGATAAAGCAGTTCTCACATAATCCTACATCCACTTGGAATTTTATACCCAAATGTATTTTTTCTACCATCGGAGGCCTTGAATATGTGCTATTATGTGATTATAAAATAGAAAAAATTCTATCCAACTTTCATAAACAAATGATGTTGGCATGGTCTTAAATCTATATATTCTGTCCCTCAGTTTTGTGTTATTATTTTATTCCTTTTCTGGAGGTTCATTTTCGAACAGATTCAAGCTATTTTAGTCTACAGCTAATCTGGTTACTGTGCCTTTAAGAGACCTAGGGATTTGAGTTTGTTGTTGATCTTACACTGCCATCTAGTGGCGCATGTTGGAAGCAGGAAGTGCAGCAGAGCACAAAAACGTTTCGCTCCTGGGTCGAGTCTGGCTACTTCCTCAACTTTTGCGCTTGTCAAAGGCATAATCTGTGAGTTAAATCAAATATGCTCAATTAGGAATGTTTACTAGCGATTTTGCATTTCTTGTTATTGAAGGCGGTACGCCATTCACTCAGTATGAGTGACATTATCATTTAGCATTGTGGTTGCTATTGAAAATACAATGTATTTGCTTGAAGACCTCAGGTTGTTTATTCTACACACAGAGATAAGTGTGAATGTATGTCTTTACATGGAAACTGAAAGTTGTGTATTGTGATTATTTTCTTACAGTTTTACAAAGTAAAATGGATCAGTAAACTGAAGAATGCTTCACGAGTGGTAACTGAAGCCATATGTTTAGCTCGCTGCATAGGCTAAAGCTCTTAGCTGAGGGCAGAAGAGTAAAAAGATTGTCTACACATCAAGTGCATCGTCGGGGGCCTGAGACTCTCCACGCCAGTGAAAGCAGACATGTCTAAGCACGGAGACACCCCACCGCTCTCCCAGCTAGAAGTCAGATCAAAGTGCAGCTCAGCTTCATCACGCCGGTCATCAGCCAGCCTTGCTGCAGCAAAAGCACGAGCCGACGCTGAAGCTGCCAGCACCAGAGCAGAGTACGCCAAGCGCCAAATAGACATGGAAGTCGAAACGGCACGCATCGAGATGGAAAAGACTCGGCTGGTAGCTACTATGAACGCCCTGAAGCAAGAGGGAGAGGCTAAAGCAGCGCTCGCAGCAGCAAGGGTCCTCGAGGCTGCAGTTTTGGACCAAACAGAGTTGGAAGAGCCACCAGTTCCTGCTACAATAGCCATGGCTGCCAGCCGCACTCAAGAATATGTAAACACTCACTTTTATAATGATGCTCATATGGAAGATGAGACAAAGCCTAATAAAGAACAAAAGTGGGACATAAACAACACCATCAATGTCGAGCCAAGTGGGCCAACAGCTACGACACATGCATGTGAGTACACCCCCAGCTATCAACCTATCAGACAACACAAGCCACCGCCATTCCATTCCCCCAACTACATTGGAGCATGTAACGTCCCATCTCCGTCTCTGCGCCAACAAACTGATGTATCAGACCTCGCTGTGCTCCTTTCACGCCGCGACCTCTTGACAGCGGGACTCACAGTGTTTGATAACAGGCCAGAGACCTATGTAGCATGGAAATCTATGTTTCACAACGCCACTGGAGATTTGAACTTGAAATGCTGCGAAGAGCTTGATCTACTTACCAAATGGCTGAGCGGTGAGTCCCTCCAGCATGCTCTGAGGATTAGAGCCGTCCACGTTAGCAACCCCGAAGCAGGTCTTGAACGTTTATGGCAAAGGCTCGACAGAAATTATGGCTCACCAGAAGCCATCGAGGCTTCGCTGTTCGGTCGCTTGGAAAGCTTTCCCAAAGTTGGCTATAAAGACAGTCATCTCCTGCAAGAGCTTGCAGACCTCCTCCAAGAGCTCGAGGCTGCGAAAGACGAAGGGTATCTACCAGGCCTCAGCTTTCTCGACACTTCAAGAGGAATAAACCCAATTGTGGAAAAGCTCCCTGGTGGCCTCAGGAGGCGTGGGTCAAAGAAGGGTCAAGATATAAAAAAGACCACAAAGCTCACTACCCACCTTTCTCCTATTTCGTCCAGTTTGTCAACTACCACGCTGAAATGAGAACAGACCCCAGCTTCATCCTGCAAAACTGCGGCCATGCACACATGAAAGAAGAAAGGACACTAGTGAGACAAACACGGTTCAAAGTTCCCTTCACAGCGAACAAAACACAGGTCGGTGCAGCCAACAACGAACCAAAAGCTCCCCCTCTCGACCCCAATAAACAGTGTCCAATACACAAGAAACCACATTCTCTCGCCAAATGCAGAGGATTCAGAATGAAGACATTGGATGAGAGGAGAGGTCTGCTTAAGGAGCTGTCAATCTGCTACAAGTGTCTCTCATCAACAGAACACAGGGCAAAAAACTGTAAAGCTGTCATTCGCTGTGTGGAGTGTAACAGTGATTCACACACTTCCGCCATGCACGCTGGGCCACCCCCATGGACAGATACAGGCCCTGACACCCTACCATTGGCCCATGGCGGGGAGTCAGATACCCCAAGCCCCACAGTGACCACATCTAGCTGCACTGAGGTATGTGGACAAGGACTACAGGGAAAGTCATGTTCTAAAATTTGCCTGGTGAATGTGTACCCTTGCTCAGCCCCAAATGAGAAAAGGAAAATGTACGCGATCTTAGATGATCAGAGTAATGTGTCATTAGCTCGGTCCCCCTTTTTTGACATGTTCAACCTGCATGGTGAAGCCCTCCCATACACAATGAAAACATGCTCAGGAACAGTGAACACACAAGGGCGCAGTGCTCATGGCTTTGCCATCGAGGGCATGAACAGAAAAGTGTCAATAACACTACCCATACTCACTGAATGTAACCAGATCCCAAACAACAGAAGTGAGATACCCACCCTTGAAGCTGCAGCCGCACATCCTCACCTCTCTCACGTAGCCACACAAATACCGCCACTTAATCCATCAGCTGACATTCTTCTCCTGCTGGGCAGAGATGTGATTCAGGCTCACAAGGTCCGCCGACAGATAAACGGCCCAAACAAAGCTCCTTACGCCCAACAACTTGATCTCGGGTGGGTAATTATTGGGGATGTCTGCCTCTCAGGAGCCCACAGACCCACAGTGAACTCCTACAAGACAAACATACTTGATAACGGCCGCCCCAGTTTCCTCTCTCCCTGTGAAAACAGAATCTACACAAAGGTAAAGCTCACAGAAGACAATCCCCTTTTTGAGAACATGCAACCCAAGGACGAGCTGAGCAAACACATCTTTAAACAAACAGCAGATGACGACAAACTAGCACTCTCTGCAGAAGAAGAGTCATTCCTGAATGTTATGCACCATGGGTTTGTTAAAGATGAGGCAAATAACTGGGTGGCTCCCCTCCCTTTTCGCCATCCCCGACTCAGCTTGCCTAACAATAGAGAGCGGGCGCTCACCCGCCTCATGTCTCTACGCAAGACACTAAAGAGAAAGCCGGAAATGAAAGAGCATTTCGTGGAGTTTATGAAAAAGACATTCAGCAAAGGACACGCAGAAAGGGCCCCTCCTCTTAAACCCCACCAAGAATTTTGGTATCTCCCAAGCTTTGGCATTTACCACCCACAAAAGCCAGGTAAAATCAGAATTGTATTTGATTCAAGTGCTCAGTGTGGAAATGTGTCTCTTAATCAAGTGCTGCTTAAAGGCCCAGATCTTAACAACAGTCTTGTAGGCGTGCTTCTCCGTTTCAGAGGTGAACCATATGCTGTGATGGCTGATGTGGAGCAGATGTTTCACAACTTTATGGTCAGTGAGGACCATCGTGATTACCTGCGCTTTCTCTGGTTCCGAGATCACGACTTGGATGGAGAAGTGGAAGAGTTTCGAATGACAGTCCACGTGTTTGGAAACTGTCCATCTCCCTCAGTCGCCATTTATGGACTCAAGAGAACCGCTGTGGAGGGAGAGAGTGAGTACGGCACTGATGTGAGGAAATTCATTGAGCACCATTTTTATGTAGATGACGGGCTAAAGTCATTCGCTTCTGAGGACGAAGCAATCGACATCCTCATCAGAGCACAAAAAATGCTGGCTCAGTCCAACATCCGTCTCCACAAGATATCGTCCAACAGTCCGGTAGTCACCAGTGCCTTCCCGGGTGAGGATCTCGCCACAGGTCTGCAGGGACTTGAGCTCGCACAGCATGCCCCGCCCTTGCAACACAGCCTCGGACTGGGCTGGGACTTGTCCACGGATCAGTTCTCATTTCGAGTGGAGATCAACGACAAGCCCTTCACCAAGCGTGGCTTGTTATCAGTCATCAACAGTTTGTACGACCCGCTTGGGTTCGCCGTGCCAGTCAGCGTGGAAGGACGCTCCATCTTGAGAGAGATCTCCAAAGACGTTGGTGAATGGGATACTCCACTGCCTAAGGAGCAGCAGGACAAGTGGCAGAAATGGAAAGACTCTCTAAAGCACCTGGGACAGCTCAAGAGCTCCCGTATGTATACATCCATCCCACTGTCCAAAGCACAGAGAAAGGAAATGCATGTGTTTTGTGACGCATCCACAAAAGCGGTTGGGGCTGTCGCCTACCTGAAACTCACCGCTGCTGATGGACACAGCGACGGGGGCTTTCTCCTCGGCAAAGCCAGGCTAGCTCCAAAACCAGACATCACCATTCCCAGGTTAGAGCTGTGTGCCGCAGTGCTGGCTGTCGAAGTAGCAGACATGGTCCAGGAAGAGCTTGACTTTACTTTTGATGAAGTAAACTTCTACACAGATTCTAAAGTAGTACTGGGCTACATTTTCAATGACAAGAGACGCTTATGTGTATGTACACAATCGTGTAGAACGCATCAGGCGCTCCACTCAGGCTCACCAATGGCATTATGTGCCCACACATTTAAACCCAGCTGACCACGCCACACGTGGACTGCCTGCTGAGCATCTCTCCCACTCTACATGGCTCAGTGGGCCTCCCTTCCTTACTGATTCAAGTCAAGGTCAAACACAGGAAGTGCCCTTTGACCTCATTAACCCTGAACACGACACTGAACTGCGTCCAGAGGTTGTATCCTGTGCTACCTCTCTGTCAAAAGGCACGCTCGGAGCTGCAAGGTTTGAAAGATTCTCCAGCTGGAGTCGTCTGTTAAAGACCATCGGCAGGCTGCTCCATATCGTCACTTGTTTCAAGGCTGCCACTGAGAGCAGATGCCATGGATGGCATAAGTGTGACAAGAACATCACTGAAGAACAGCTCCAGCAGACCAAAGCTATCATAATTCGTGCAGTGCAAAGTGAGGTGTATGCAGATGACATCAGGCACGTGGAACGTGGTGAGTCTGTCCCCAAGCAAAGCCCACTTAGCAAACTGAATCCAGTCATGGACACTAGCAGGGTCCTCCGAGTTGGAGGTCGGCTGACAAAGGGTCCACTCACAGCAGACGAAACACACCCCATACTCCTCCCCAGTAAACACCATGTCACTCAGCTCATAATCAGACACTTTCATTCACAAGTACGCCACCAGGGCAGACACTTCACTGAAGGTGCTATCAGAGCTGCGGGTTTCTGGATAGTGGGCGGGAAAAGAGCCGTCAGCAGTGTCATCTTTAACTGCGTTACATGTCGCAGATTGAGAGGCAAACAACAAGAACAGATCATGTCAGACCTGCCAGAAGACAGAATGTGCACAGACCCTCCTTTTACATGTGTCGGCCTAGATGTTTTTGGCCCTTGGCCCGTCACAGTCAGGAAAACACGTGCAGGTCAGGCAGAAGCTAAGAGATGGGCGGTAATCTTCACCTGCATGAGCACTCGTGCCATCCACATTGAAGTAATAGAGTCAATGGACACTTCGTCATTCATTAATGCACTGCGACGTTTCTTCGCCATCAGGGGCGCTGCCAAGCTGCTCAGATCAGACTGTGGCACAAATTTTGTGAATGCTTGCAGAGAACTTCACGTTGACAAAAAGGCCTGTCACAATGACAAAATCAACACCTACCTTGGAAACAGTGGTTGTGAGTGGCATTTTAATCCCCCACACGCCTCCCACATGGCTGGATCATGGGAGCGCATGATCGGCGTCAGTCGGCGGATTCTAGATGCAATGCTGCTGCAGCACGGAAAGGCCAAGCTCACACATGAAGTGCTGGTGACGTTCATGTCGGAAGTGACTGCCATTGTTAATGCAAGGCCGCTTACAGCAGTTTCCACTGACCCGGAGCATCCTGAGATTCTCACTCCTGCCATGCTGCTCACACAAAAAGCAGCCACGCCCCCAGCCATCCCAGGCCACTTTGATGACCGCGACCTGTTCAGAGCACAATGGAGACGTGTACAGTATATGGCCAATGTCTTCTGGGGACGATGGAAGAGGGAATTCCTCAGTGGACTACAACCTCGTCGCATATGGAAAACACCTAAACCCAACTTACAAGTAGGAGATGTCGTCCTGCTAAAAGATGGGCAAGAGCACAGGAACGACTGGCCTCTTGCCGTTGTCGCAAAGACCTTTCCTAGCCAGGATGAAAGGGTAAGGAAGATCCAGGTACAGATAACTCGCAACGGCGAACAGAGACTGTACTTGAGACCCATCAGTGAAGTCATCCTGCTGGTTCCGAGGAACCACACCTGAAAGACTCATATCATATCTTTCGAAAACAGTGGGTGTGGGTTAGTATGACATCCTGCTGATGTCAGACGGGGAGTATTCTGTCCCTCAGTTTTGTGTTATTATTTTATTCCTTTTCTGGAGGTTCATTTTCGAACAGATTCAAGCTATTTTAGTCTACAGCTAATCTGGTTACTGTGCCTTTAAGAGAACCTAGGGATTTGAGTTTGTTGTTGATCTTACACTGCCATCTAGTGGCGCATGTTGGAAGCAGGAAGTGCAGCAGAGCACAAAAACGTTTCGCTCCTGGGTCGAGTCTGGCTACTTCCTCAACTTTTGCGCTTGTCAAAGGCATAATCTGTGAGTTAAATCAAATATGCTCAATTAGGAATGTTTACTAGCGATTTTGCATTTCTTGTTATTGAAGGCGGTACGCCATTCACTCAGTATGAGTGACATTATCATTTAGCATTGTGGTTGCTATTGAAAATACAATGTATTTGCTAACGTTAAGACCTCAGGTTGTTTATTCTACACACAGAGATAAGTGTGAATGTATGTCTTTACATGGAAACTGAAAGTTGTGTATTGTGATTATTTTCTTACAGTTTTACAAAGTAAAATGGATCAGTAAACTGAAGAATGCTTCACGAGTGGTAACTGAAGCCATATGTTTAGCTCGCTGCATAGGCTAAAGCTCTTAGCTGAGGGCAGAAGACTATAAGCACAACTTCTATCCACATAGATGCTTTATTTGGATCAATCAACACATCAAATATAAAAGTAAATCTCTATTTCTTAATTCATGGTTTGATAATAACATTATCTTAGTTACCCAACTACTCGATGAAAATGGAAATTTACTAAATTACACTGAATTCCTTTCAACATATGGTATTCCCAGACTGTCCTCCGCGAGAAAACGACCACATAGGTCGTGTGTCAAGCACCGAATTACGACCATATGTTACGTTTCAAAATAGCGTGCCCTCTACCCCCCCCCCCCCCCCCCCCCCATACGACTCATTTGGTCGTATGAGTTGGAGGGCTTGTTGGGTATTCCTGTGACCCCAAGGGACTTTGCAATTGTAATGGATGCTGTTCCTTCTGGTATTCTTACTCTATTAAGAGATGCTGGTAAACCAGTTTGTCCTCCTTTAGATCCCATATTAACACCAGTGGAGTGTTTTTCTGTTAAAACTAAAAAAAGGAGTTATCTAATAAGATCACTATTTCAAACTGATATTACCAAGACTCCATCTGTTGTTCAGTACTGGTCTAATATTGTTCATGGACTGAACAGGATCCAAATATGGAACCTTCCATACACTCTTAGAAATAAGGGTTCCAATAGGGTTCTTCAAGGGCTGAGGTTCTACCTGGAGCCATTTGCTCCAAGGGTTCTTGGTAAGACTAATGGTTCCAGTAAGAACCATTTTGATCCAGAGAACCCTTTAAAACCCCTTTCCTTAAAAAATTGTTTTAAAAGGGTTCTTGGTAACGTTAAGGGTTCCAGTAAGAACTATTTTGATCCAGAGAACCGTTTTTGGAAGAAAGAGTTCTTCAGGGATTGTTGGAAGCATTGATCCTGTGTCACCAGGGACATACTTCCTGATAACACTTACCAATAATGGTGCAAAATACAATTCCTTGTGAGTACTGATACAAATACTTTTCATATCCATTTTTTTTTTTTATTTGTTTTTTCTTCTTCTCCAGATCCTGTTGATCAAACTGTAACATAATTGCCCATCTTGGGATTTGAACACCTGCCACCCAGTCTAAAGTGACTGGCACTAGTGACTGAGCTGACCAGCTAGTGGCGTTGAGTCATCAGGTCCACCATACTAGTCTATTACCTTACACCTTCTGATCAAACATACAAATAATGGCAGTCCTATAACTGAAATGTTCTGTTACCAATTTCTTTTCACAACCATAAATTATAGGAAAGCAAGACCTTCATCAGCAAATCTTGTTGACCCAGGCAAAGATTAGCTGTGACTGGGATTTTAACCCCTACCCTCCGAATCTAAAGTCTGTACCATTACCCACTGAGCTATCCAGCAGAATGTGTAGATCAGGGACTCCTCTGACTCGCCACACCCACTCGCACAGCCAGGTTGACAGCTCCTTCATGTCAGTAGTCAGACAGAGGGAGCTGATCATGTGTCTGTTTAGCTCTGTCTGTATAATGTGTGACTTCTGCCTTTAGGTCACAGATTCAATTCCCGTGTTGACACATATCATACCTTGCTGATTGCACTTCCAGACAATTAGCTCTGTTGGCTAGGAACTGGTTCTTGGTGCCAAATGATGTGGGTTCAAGCCCCAGCAAGGGTGATAATGGTAATACATCAAAATACCTGGTAGTCTTTGTGAAACTAATGTACAACATTTTAGAGTCATGGTAGATGATGACAAAAAAGTCTGAATTTACCTCAAAAACGGATTATTTTTTTTATAGTGGTTTCAAATCTGCCTGCGCGACAGTGAATGGCGTACTCAATTTGTGAAGCCACAGTTGAGTTGCCACTTGTCAATTAGCTCAGTGCTATTGTAACAATACGTAAAATGTTGAGTACTTGTTACATAACACTGAAAAGTATTTCAACAGTATTTTAATCAATGTGAAAACTTTGTGGGGTTCCCTCACTTTCTCATGATTCTGTTCCACTGTCACAATTAGTACGTACAGTATGTACTCTGATTCCTTTCATTGGACCATGCATTATTTTATTGTTTGTAGATAGCTTACAATAAGGCACAGTAAATGCAATAAGTGCACCTTGGATTGATGGAACTAAAACTCTTTTTTGTCTCCCCTTTCTGCCATGTCACCATTGCTGGAGATTACACAAATTCATCGACTGAGGACAGCATGGTGTGTCTGGCCTGTCATGTTGTTGATTCCACTGGACCTATGCTGACTTTTGACCTGTTCTCCCCTTGGACCTACACAGCCTCTCCTGTTCTGTTGGACTATCTTTAAATAAATATTTTTCTCATTAAAATCTTTTGAATGTTTGTTCAATGTCAACATGATAAGATATGAAGTAAACTGATCTGTAGAATACAATATGGTTCTTTATAGAACCCTCAGAAGACAAGACGGTTATTTGTGAAAACCTTTGAAAAGGGATGTTTTTAGAACCCCCTGTGTGAGGTCTAGATGAAACCCTTGAAACACTAAAGGGTTCTTAGTGGAACTACCTGTGTGGGTTCTAGATGAAACCCTTGAAAGATGAAAGGGTTCTTAGTGGAACTCCCTACGTGGGTTCTAGATGTAACCCTTGAAATATGAAAGGGTTCTTAGTGGAACTCCTTGTGTGGGTTCTCGATGAAACCCTTGAAATATGAAAGGGTTCTTAGTGGAACTCCCTGTGTGGGTTCTTGATGAAACCCTTGAAATATGAAAGGGTTCTTAGTGGAATTCCTTGTGTGGGTTCAAGATGAAACCCTTGAAATACGAAAGGGTTCTTAGTGGAACTCCTTGTGCAGGTTCTAGATGAAACTCTTGAAATATGAAAGGGTTCTTAGTGGAACTCGCTGCGTGAGTTCTTTGTAGAACCTCTCATGGAGGGTTCTGGTTGGAACCTTACACACACAGTTCTAGGTATAACCCTTTATGTGGGGTTCTTGGTAGAACCCTCTAAAAGGGTTCCAGGTGGAACCTTCATAAAAGGTTCTACCTGGAGCCAAAAAGGGTTCTCCTATGAGGACAAACCGAAGAACCTTATATGGTTCTACTTAGCACTTTTATTTCTAAGAGTGTACAAATACCTAATTACAAATAAAGTAAGAGAAGTGTCTTACAAACTAATTCATAGATATTACCCTGCCAAACATTATTTGTTAAAATTTAAGAAAGATTTGTGTGTGAATTGTTCTAGTTCGCTTTTCCACAGGAGCCGGCTCTCAGCCTGGAAAACTTGTTCCCGAGCGGCCCCAACTCCTTGCTGGGCTGGAACCGGCCCCGAATAGGGTCTTGCTTACGTTAGGGGCTGAGGGCGGGGTTAACGCTCGAGGCAACGGGGGAAAACACGCCGCTGCGGAGTGCGGAGTTTTACTAACGTTACTGTTTCCGGTAAGTTTCACTTTTAAAATGTTTCACCTCGTTGCAGACCAACGACACATTTCTGTTTAGTTTACCAAGCTAGTGATTACGTCCGTAACAGCAGCAACTAGTGGCTTTGCTTCCTCGGGTAATGTGAGCTGACCGGCTAGCTAGCCTGCTAGCGGGATATTGCTAACAACAACGTTAGTATGCCACTTTCTGACTGCCGTTGGCTCACTAAACGTTACCAACTACCAACGTAACATAACATCTGTGTTCGCAGCGTCGTGGACAAGTTTGTGATTAAACTGCTGTTCTCTGGTTTGTGTTTGTAGAGCTGTCGGACATCGGTGATACTGAACGGAGGTCCAACCTGCAGATGACTAAACATCAAACACTCCGATCTATTGATCACACACTGTTCTACACTTTAAAAAAATGTTGTGATTTTAGTATTTTGTGTATTTTATAGTTATTTTATTATTTGCCAAAATAAACACTTTTTCTGAAGAGACGTGTCTGCTATGCTTGAAATGAGCGCTGCGGGGAAGCCTTAGACGTATACAGTGACGTAATGACGTGGCTCTCTGGGCTCTCCAGCCAGTGGAAACGCAAACAGGTTCTCAGACGGCTCGCAAGTTGAATCAACTGCGAACCAGCACGGGCACCGGCCCGGTTCCTGAACTAGGTTCGCGTTGGAAAAGGGTGAGCCTGAAACTGTGATGCACCTGTTTTGGAACTGTAACTCTACCGCCACCTACTGGAAAGAAGTAATGCGTTACATCACATGAAAGATTGACTCAGATTTTTCTTTAGATTGGAACAATGTACTTTTTGGTGTCCACAATGTCAAAAGTAAGAAACAGAAAGAACTGTATGTCATAAACTTGATAATAACATTAGGGAAATATCACATACACAAAGCTACATTTAGTCACTCTAAACCCTGTTTTGTGGCATTCCAAAGGGAAACGGAACAGTACATGCAAAGTATCTGTGACTCGAACAATAAGAAAGCTATGAAAACATAATTTGTGCTCTTTATTCTCTGTATTTATTTAATAGCCTACCCCCTGGCTGTTGTTCAATTGTTTGTTTGAAAGTACATTTATAATAACTGCCTTTGTATTGATTATATTTCTGTCAATAAAGATTATTGGAAAAAAAAAAATAATTCCGCGTAGCGGAGGTGTAGACAAGCCGGTTGCAGCCGCCATAGACCGCGCTGCCAAGCGCTGCAAGAAGCGGCTCTTAAAAACTTGTTCCTGCGATGTTTTGGGTCACGTGATATGGTCGCGACCCTGTGACGTCTTTGCAGTCGGCTGCTAAGTCGGACACAAATTCTAGCCACAAATGTATTCACTCTAAACAATAGGCGATTCGAGTTGATGTAGCGGCCTGCAGCACGCTACCTAACGTGATGTATTGTGGGTTGAAGCGATGCATGATGGCTAGAATTTGTGTCCGACTGAAGGTACATGTCCACAGGCAGCGGCATTTCCCCGCGTCCCATTCGCATTCCCATTCAGGGGCGTTTAAAATCGCCCCTGTGGACACGTACCTTTAGTCGGACACAATTCTAGCCATCATGCATCGCTTTCAACCCACAATACATCACGTTAGGTAGCACGCTGCAGGCCGCTACATCAACTCGAATTCGCCTATTGTCTATGTGAAAAGGCGTGCAATGCATTCTGGTAGCGTCGCGGGGAATGTCGAGAGACGGCGCGCGAGTTGGCCGCTCCTCATTTGCATAAAGTCGAAGTCGAATCTACTTTATGCTAATCAGAGGCGCCGGGCTCGACTCGCTGCCTCGGGAACGCTCGCGAAAATCTTCTAAACTGAATGTTGTCGATCTAAAACAAAGAAGATTCAGCAACTGCATAGCTTATTTCTCGCTTAAAATGTTTTCAGAAACACCTTTCGGTGAACTATTTTCATAAAACAAGAGCAAATTTCCAAATGAGCCGCCATGTTGGTATGTGTGAACTCCGGAGCAGACAGGACAGCAGTGAAAGCGTTCATCCAATCAGGTGCAGCCATGAACTGCGCGCGTGGTTGTATGAAGGAGAGCACCTGTCAATCATCCTCTAGTGGCAGCCCACCAAGTGTGCAATACTGGGAAGCGGCGCGTCCACTCGCGTTTAAAATCGCCCCTGTGGACACGTACCTTTAGCAGCCGACTGCAAAGACGTCACAGGGTTGCGACCATATCACGTGACCCAAAACATTGCGGGAACAAGTTTTTAAGAGCCGCTTCTTGCAGCGCTTGGCAGCGCGGCCTACGGTGGCTGCAACCGGCTTGCCCACACCTCCGCTACAGCGGAATGGTTCTCATTGGTTAAAAGTTCAATGACGTGTGTTCAGGTCCGCACTCTGCGGCCACCTTGTGGTGAAATGATTTGCCTTTTTATTTTGGTCTCATGGCTTGATCTAAAGTTCTGTGCATTGTGCTGTGAGTAGGACTATATATTTGTAAGGTCTGGTTAATTCAAACATGATAATACAAATATACTGAAAAAAAGAATGCCTTTTCCACATGTTGCCTTGCGTGTGTGTGTGTGTGTAGCATATCCTCTTTGGTTTGCTGCTGTGTTCTATCGCTTGAGCACCATAGTCACGTTGACTTTGTTGTCCGACTTGACGCCGTTTGGCTGCCGTCTCTGTTAGAGCCCGCCCCCTCAGACACCTGCAGCTCTCGTCGGCGTGATAAGTAGGGATGTCCCGATCCAGCTTTTTGCACTTCCGATCCGATACCGATATTGTAGCTTTTAGTATCGGCCGATACCGATACCGGCCGATCCAAGCATGTATTAAAGATTAAAGATATTTACTTATTTTGTTGTCAGACTCATGTTGAAAAGGGTTTTACTCTTGAGAACAACTAGCCAACTTAATTAGGTTAGTTTGAATCATCCACAATGGTTGGTAAGGAGAAGCTGACCTGTTTATTCTTAACAGGGTTAAATAAACACAAAATAGAGAAAATAATAAATAGTCAATCTTACCACTTTACCACCACACTTGACTTTATTGTGGCAAGTATTGCACTCCTCCTCTTCGTCTTTTTTGTCTTTTAGGGTAAAATAATCCCACACAGCTGACATTTTTATTGATAACTTTAAATTCTTAGTGGGACATCAGTGTTTCCCCTAGAATCTTTTTCAGGCCCGGTGGTACCGCACATGTGCGCACGAGCGGATCTGTGCGAGCAGGCAGCGCGGAAGTTATCAAAATACAGTGTAAACTCCGTGTTTTCAAAGTAGAAAGTGACATCGTGGTGATTTAACGAGGTGGAACGGCATCAGAACAACATCAAGCGTGTAAAGTACACGAAGAAGAACGTAGCGGGAGCGCGCGGCGAGGATTGTTGTGGTTGCGCGTCTTGCGGAGCAAGTCTACTGTGCTGTGCGGAGGCGCTCCTAATGTAAATGTTTATTGATTTATGAATGAATTGATAGTTGACTTATTTTGGGCATATTGATTTTATGGCCTGTACAATGGTGGGGGAAACACTGGACATGCCCAGACAAGTCCGTCTTGTTGTTGTTTAGTGGATGCTGGACAGGTCGCGAGGTGTGCGCGAGAGGGGTATTCCACCAAACTCGCTATTTAAAGCGGTGCTTACCTGGTTAAGCCTGGTTAGAACTAACGCCAACTTCCACTTGCGGCTAAACCCGTTCCATTAACGCATTTCAGCCGCGCCTTGTTGAGGCTAATTCAAGCCAGGTTAACGTTGTCGTGTGTTACGCCGTTCACGGGATATCAAGCCAGACCAGAACCGTGAATGTCGAATCATCGAGAAAATGGCAGAAAAGACCAGAGCAAAACTTATTGATGGAACTGTATGAGGAGTACAAACCCATCATAACCAAAAAAAGGAATGCTGTAGTGATAAATAAAAATCACAAGGCTGCTTGGGCAAGAATTGCGGAGCGATTAAATACGGAAGTACCGTTCAGTATAACACTGACAACGATTTCCCAAACGTGAGGATAGTGTAGAGGTAACGCGCCTGCTGTGTACGTGGCGGGTGCACGGTTCAATTCGCGACTATGGAACTTTGAGAAATATTTCTTTGGCCGGAACTCCCTCTCTCTCTCTCTCTATCTCTCTCTCTCTCTCTCTCTCTCTTTCTCTCTTTTTTTTAGATAGGCCTAGTAAATGCATCTACATTGACCAACTCATTTATCTCAACAATTCAATGAATACATTCAATGAACTTATTAATGAACTCACCTGAAAGGAACTTATGTGGCTGGAAATTGCATGCAGCAATGCCTTTGTCATTGGGCTCTATAACATGCTATTAATAAAAACATCTTTATGCCTATCATGTTTTTGCAAGTTATATTTGGGTTCTCTGGAAATTGTATGACATATTTATCATAGTTAAGGTAAAATGTTGGTCTAATTCTCTGATCTAAAGACAATTATACAAGCAGAAAAAAAAAAACACACACACATGAGATGTCCTCACTGGGATGTGAATCTGCAATGCCCACATTCAGGGCATCACCACTCACCCAACTGGGGTCTTTCACGTGACGAAATCACGAGGACTAGGCTTGGCGGAACCTTCTGCTGGTACAGTTGTTTCCGACGGACGGACTTCTCTGAAACCCCCGCTAAAGTAAGCCTGATGGTTAGCCTGCCCAGGCTAGATTGGTCGGATAAATTCCCATGGTTACTTAGCGGAGAGTGCCTCAAGTCACGTTGATGGAACGCAACTCTCGCTAAAGGTAGCGAGGCTTATCGAAATTAGCCTGGCTTTGCGCTTAGCGAGTTTGATGGAATACCCCTTAGGTGACCGGATTTTTGGGAAAAACGTAACTAAACTGGAATACATCGGTGCGCTGGAAAACACGGACCGGAGTTTTGAAAAAGAAACTGGATCGGGAGTCCGGATCGGGATTTTCCCGTGCAGACCGATCCTATATCGATATGCATTTTTTGCTAATATTGGCGGCCGATCCGATATTTGGATCGGATCAGGACATCCCTAGTGATAAGTCAAGTCAAGCCAAGACTATCCTGAACAAGCCTATTGGCTGTGTTTCGGATCGCATGGATTTGCGCCTATGCATGCATGAGACTTGAGAGGATCCGCCGGAACTCGTCAAACACGTCAAGTTCCCACCACGTCAAGTCGGACACAGGTGCACCTCACAGACTTTTTTTTTTAAATTTAACTTTATTCATAACTATATGCATAACAAAAACTGTCGAGCCAGGGGAAAATTCACAGACTTTGCACAAAGAATATGGCTTGCCGAGTGGCGCTGGCTTTCTTCGTCGCTGAATTCGAGCAGAGGCATTTGAACTCCCCTTGTTGATGGAGGCTGAGGAATTTTCTCACGTGGGAAATACAACCTGGTAATTCTAACCAACTAGGGCAACGTTGAGGGGAGTGTCTTATGTCCACACTTATTTGAGACCATCTGCACAGAAAAGCATGCAGAGGAGGTACCCTGGAGATCCCGCAAGTTTTTAAAGTCATGTGACATGTCGCAAAGGGAAGTTATCACCAGCATTTCTGACGTTTTTTTCCCAGAATGCCTTGTTTTGAGAGGCAAATGCATGCGCATGCATGATTGGGAACGCGCCTAGTCTCAAATAAGTGCGGACATAAGACACTCCCCCTCAACGTTGCCCTAGTTGGTTAGAACTACCACGTGGGGGGTTTAGCTCAGGAGGTAGAGCGGGTTGGCTGGCAACAGCAAGATTGCCGGTTCTATCCCCGGCTCCTCCTAGCTGAGTGCCTGGTGTCCCTGAGCAAGGCACCTCACCCTAATTGCTCCCGACGAGCTGGCTGTCGCCCTGCGTGGTTGACTCCACCGTCGGTGTGTGAATGTGTGAGTGAATGGGTGAATGTCAGTCATTTCTAGGGTTGAGCATCATTTGGATTTTACCGATTCCGATCCTTTGTTTCGATTCCTGTTCTAAACGATTCTCGATTCTGATTCTTTGAGGTGCAGGTCAACAGGTCCAGTGTTGCTACAGTTACTTTGAAAAAGTAATCTGACTACTGACTACTCCTTTAAAAAGTAACTTAGTTAAGTTACTGACTACTTGATTTTAAAAGTAACTAAGTTAGATTACAAGCTACTTTATTAGTTACATTCAACAGCTGCGGACTAACGATTTTGCCAATACTCACTTTATTGATGTATCCACTGACATTTTAAGTTGTACTGAAAACTATGTCCTAAAAAAATAAAGACTTTCTTGACTTCACTTAACTTAAATAATTGTTTGCATACTGTAATGGCAGTAACATCATGAATGAACATTAGAACATTAGAGCAGCAAAGATTGGTTTTATGAAACAAATGAGCACAGTCCTCAAGTATGAGCGGCGTCATGATGAAAGGAGGGGGCGGGGCCAGCAAGCAGCGAGACATTTCTCCACTAAACTCTCAAGAGAGACTCCGCTTGCATTTCAGCACAGACTGAAGCCCTGATTATGCTTCCGTGTAGTGATCACGCAACGGCCACGCAATGGCCACGCAGTTGCTTGGAGACCGTGATGGTTCTGCGTTGGGTTTACGTGTCGAAATTCAATTCAATGCCACACCGGTAAAGGGCGCTATGTTTTTTGTAAAGACTGACCGACTGACCGAGAACTCTTGACGTATATCTTCGTTAGCCTCGTTATAACCTATTTGTTTACTTTCCGGCTTTAAACATCCACAATTTTTCAGAACTTGGTGTTTTATTTCTTGGTACAAGGTGCAAACAATAAAACGAGGTGAAAACAATAAAAGTAACCTTTTAAAAGTTTAAATGGCAGTGTTTATTAGTGGAAACCGGATAGCGGTCTCCAGCGGATGTAGTTAGTGGACCAATCACAGCCAATGCCGCTGCATTTGTGTTGCGTTGGTGTTGCGTCGCCTCGACGCGCGTCTAGGATTTTTGAGAGGTGCACGTCAGGCCCTTGCGCTGGACGTAAGGGGGGTCCGCAACGATGTAAGGGGTCCGCAAGCCCCCTTGCATTGTGTCGACGCGGAAGCATAACTTGAGCTTGAGTTGGCTCCGTGAAATCGAGAACTCGTCTTGTTTATTCACACGCTGCGCCTTTTCACTGTCACCGGGCCGGACCTGCTCTTTTAATGTGGTTGTGCCATGCTGTGACTCTAAATGTTTTTTTCAAGTTTGATGTTGTATTCTTGAAAGTAGACAACACTTTGTTGTTAACACAGAGTGTACAACGAACCTTTATGTTGCCATCTTTTGCTGAGATGAAGTCGAAATAATGCTTGTATTTCCAGCTGGAAAATGCGTATCTTTCCCCCTCCATTGTTTACGTTTTTGCCGGTATAGCAACTACACGCGACCATCCGTGAAGGTGTCGGCTAACCCACGTCACCCCCGAGACACAAGAAGAAAGCAGATCTTTTTTTTTTACTGAAATTACTGTATTATTGAAAAATTAATACTATTACTGAAAAATAGTAACGCACTGTGTATTAGGATAAGTAACTTTAATCTGACCACTGGTTTGGCAATAGTAGCGCATTAGACTACTCGTTACTGAAAAAAGTAGTCCGACTACAGTAAAGCGTTACTAAGTAGCGCCAGGGGCGGATCTAGAAAAATATTGATGGGGTGGCGAGAGGGGGGCAGGAATTTTTGAGGGGTGACAACATATGGCAGACGTGAATTTACTCACAGTTATCACAGTTTGATGGGAAATAGTATGTACACACTACATAAGGGCACAGGCTGCCATTTACATTACATTTATGCTCTCCCTCCTCCATATCTTGACCGCTGTGGTGTTCTCCCACCTCCTCCTGTCCCTTGGCCTTGTATTCTATCTCTGTCACCTTTCTGTTGCCCTTCTCTCTCTCCTTCCACCTCATATTTGTCTTCTCTCTCTCCTTCCACCTCTTCTCTCTTTCCTTCCACCTCTTTTCTCTCTCCTTCCACCTCATCTTCTCCGTCTACCTTGCTCAGTTCATTTTCTATTTTTCTCTCCTTTTTCTTTGGTGAGAAAAAACTAAATATGCTACCTTTCCTCTTCATTTCTGTAAGATTCAAAGTAACTTTAGTACAATGTTTTCCTTGACAGACGTTGAATCAATATTAGCTTTCTTACCCTACTTTACACAGAACTAACGTCAGACCTAGCTAACATTACATGTATAGTTAGCGAAATAACGTTCTTCAACCTGATTTTTATCATCTCAAATAAGCATCGCAACTATACTAGCACTGTGCTTTCATTATTATTTCATTTTGTGATAGATAGTTAATCAGTTATAAGCTCTTTCCTCCCGTGCCTCCTTTCCTTGCGGCTCCTGGCTCCCGGTAGTGTCCACAGGGGCGATTTTAAACGCAAGTGGACGTGCCGCTTCCCAGTATTGCACGCTTGGCAGGCTGCCACTAGAGGATGATTGACAGGCGCTCTCCTTCATACAATCACGCGTACAGTTCATGGCTGCACCTGATTGGACGATCGCTTTCACAGCTGTCCTGTCTGCTCCGGAGTTCACGCAGACCAACATGGCGGCTCGTTTGGAAACTTTCTCTTATTCTACAAAATTGTTCACCGAAAGGTGTTTCTGAAAACATTTTAAGCGAGAAATAAGCTATGCAGTTGCTGAATCTGTCTTTATTTTAGATCGACAACATTCAGTTTAGAAGATTTTCGTGAGCGTTCGCGAGCGTTCCCGAGGGGGCAAGTCCGGTGCCTCTGATTAGCATAAGGTAGATTCGACTTCAACTTTATGCAAATGAGAAGCGCCCAAATCGCGCGCCGTCTCTCGACATTCGCCGCGACGCTACCAGAATGCATTGCACGGCTTTTCACATAGACAATAGGCGAATTCGACTTGATGTAGCCGCCTGCAGCGCGCTACCTAACGTGATGTTTTGTGGGTTGAAAGTGATGCATGATGGCTAGAATTGTGTCCGACTTAGCAGCCGACTGCAAAGACGTCACAAGGTCGCGACCATATCACGTGACCCAAAACATCGCGGGAACAAGTTTTTAAGAGCCGCTTCTTGCAGCGCTTGGCAGCGCGGTCTACGACGGCTGCAACTGGCTTGTCCACACCTCCGCTAGAGCGGAATGGTTCTCATTGGTTAAAAGTTCAATGACGTGTGTTCAGATCCGCACTCGGCGGCCACCTTGTGGTGAAATGATACTTTTTATTTTGGTCGCATTGATCTCATGGCTTGATCTACAGTTCTGTGCATTGTGCTGTGAGTAGGCCTATTATATGTGAGGTCTGGTTAATACAAACATAGAATGATAATACAAATATACTGGAAAAAAAAGCCCTTCCACATGCCTTGCGCGTGTGTGTGGTGTGTGTGTATTTATGTATATATGTATGTGTGTGTGTGTGTGTGTGTGTGTGTGTGTAATATATATATATATATATATATATATATATATATGTATATAACATATCCTCTTTGGTTTGCTGCTGTGTTCTATCGCTTGAGCACCATAGTCACGTTGACTTTTGTTGTCCGACTTGACGGCGCTTGGCTACCATCCCGAACAAGCCTATTGAATGGGACGCGGGGAAACACCGCTGCCTGTGGACACATGCCTTCCCTCGCTTCGTGAATCGCGCCACTCAATTTTTCTAAACAAAGCAGCGTCTTGCTGCTCTGACGTAATCTCGTGCTGCATTCACTGCAGTCGGACATTGGAAATTCGCGCTCGTAAATGTCAAATTGGATATAACTTTTCTTTGAATTCGTTGCTGCAAACTGGGGTGGCAGCAGGGGTGGAAGGCTTTCTTTTAGGGTGGCATTTGCCACCCTATGCCACCCCGGTAGATCCGCCCCTGAGTAGCGCGTAGTTTTCCACATATGTTGCACTGTGCTAATCCATCTTTGTTCAAATTAAAATGAAGCTAGACGTTCGAGCGGCGTCTTCTTCTGCCATCCATGTTGAGTGAGTGACGTTCTTCATTCTATCGCGGAGTCTCCGCACGCCGGGCGGAGTAATACAAACAAACTAGTGCGAGCGGAGTAAAACAAACAAACTAGTGCGGACGTTTATGAACCGAAAAAAAAGGATCGCAATTCCAACAGCTTCTTAACGGTTCCGGAACCGGAGGTTAGGAACTGGTTCCTACTTGGAACCTGATCTCGATGCCAAACCCTAGTCATTAGGCTTGTTTCGAATCAAGCATGCACATGCATTTACCTCGCAAAACAAGGCATTCTGGGAAAAAAACGTCACAAATGCTGGTGATAACTTCCCTTTGCGACATGTCACATGACTTTAAAAACTCGCGGTATCTCCAGGGTACCTCCCTTCGCATGCTTTTCTCTGCAGATGGTCTGAAATAAGTGCGGACATAAGACACTCCCCTCAACGTTGCCCTAGTTGGTTAGAATTATCACGTGGTATTTCCCACGTGAGAAAATTCCTCAGCCTCCGTCAACAACGGGCCTTCAAATGCCTCAGCTCAAGTTCGTCACCGACGAAGAAAGCCAGCTCCACTGGGTAGGCCATATTCTTTGTGCAAAGTCCGTGAAGTTTCCCCTGGCGCGATAGTTTTTGTTTTTATGTATACAATTATTAATAAAGTTTAAATAAAAAAAAATAAAAAAAGTCTGTGAAGTGCACCTGTGTCCGACTTGACGTGGTGGGAACCTGACGTGTTTATGACGAGTTCCGGCGGATCCTCTCAAGTCTCGTGCATGCATCGGCGCAAATGCATGCAATCCGAAACGCAGCCATTACTGTAAAGCGCTTTCGACAAAAGTGCTATATAAATGAGGCCATTTACGTGGTTTTTCCCACGTGAGAAAATGGGGAGTTGCCTCGGCTCGAAATTAGTCAGCGACGAAGAAAGCCAGCACCACTGGGTAGGCCATATTCCCTGTGCAAAGTCCGTGAAGTTTCCCCTGGCTCGACAGTTTTTGTTATGTATATAATTATTAATAAAGTTTAAAAAAAAAAAAAAGGTCAGTGAAGTGCAACTGTGTCCGACTTGACGTGGTGGGAACTTGACGAGTTTACGAGTTCCGGCGGCTCCTCTTAAGTCTTGTGCATGCATAGCTGCAAATGCATGCGATCTTAAATGCAGCCATTATCTCGCACTTGCAACTTACTGTAGGCTATATCGCAGGTGCGAGTTTTTATCTTGCGATTGCGATTTACTATCTCACGAGTGCAAGTCGTGCGAGTTCGCTCTGGCTCGAAGGATTGCAGGAAGTGCCTCTGGCTTAAAATGAAACCATGTACAGCTATGCTTCTCAGTATTTCTTTGTGATGCATGTCAGGTCTGGGCTGAAAGGAGGACACAGGTGCTGAGTGAGGACAGTAGAACCAAGTCTTTATTCTCAGAATTGCAAGTTATTCCAAAAAACAGAGTGACAACAAAACCGGCTATGAAACACTGAGATCCTTGACTTCAGGAAAAAAGGGAGAGGAAAAGGGAAGGGGAGAAGGGGAAGGAAAAGGCAGGAATAGACACAACAAGCACAGAAAGGGAAAAGTGCTCCGAAGGGGAGGATACAAAATAAATGGCTAATACTGGTCTACTCTATGAAGGACTAACTATGAAATTTAACTAACAGAAAACGCTCCAAAAGGGAGGATACGAAGCTACAGAATTAACAAGGCTAAAGAACCAAAAACGCTCCAAAGTGAGGAAAACCTAACTACGAAATAACTTGACTCTGAACCTGGACCTTAAAACATTACAAACAAAAAGTCACTTGGCTTGAGGAAATAACATGAAACTCTTGAATACAAACTATACGTGGTCATGAAACGCTGCCTGTGGTCTTGAGCTGGAAGTACACGCAGGACGAAATACTCTGGCAACGAGACAGGGGAAGACACACATCAGGGAAGGGAGCACAGGTGACAACAATCAGGGATTAGGGATGACTTCAGACTGGAGATACACAGGAAGAGCAAGTGACCTGAAATGAGAGGAGGGTTACTTTTCAAAATAAAACGTGAAATTCACAAGACATAAAACCCAAGACAGGACACCCCTCACTGCTGTGTGACAATGCATACCTAAATTAAAGAAAAACCTGATGAGATGGTCTCAATCCATGATAATAGGCCTGCATTTAACCGACTGCGACTGCTTTGGTTTTCCAATTTCACAAATGTATGGTGTTTGGCCACGAGCGACTTACTGTAACTCGCACGTGCGAGATAGTAAGTCGCACGTGCAAGTTATTATCTTGATTGATATTATATTGAACATATGCGAGTTAAAAAAAAACAAACACCCATGTCACCTCCAGGGCTCCGTAGTGAACAGTTTATTGTTGTGTTTAAAAAATGCTGTGGTATAGATGATGTATAGTGTTGTATAAAGCTCTTAACTGTTAGATTTGTAATTATTATATCCGTAGTCGATAGCAACATTGTGTGAGAGACTTGGAAATACAGTTTACATTTACATTTAGGGCATTTAGCAGACACTTTTTTTCCAAAGCAACTTACAATAAGTAAATTAGTCAGGAGACAGAAACCACAACATATCAGATAAAGTAAGAGCGAAACAAGTGTTAGATCCTCATCTGAGTAAAGTAGTAACTGTTCAGCAAGGATACCTTAATGTGGCGAGGAAGGGGTCAAAACAAAAGCATAAAAAAATATTACAAAACGAAAAATACAAAAAACAAACAAAATTAAAACTGCATAGCAGTATCGTGACGGGCCCTCGCTCATATGCGGTCGTGGAGTGCCTGCGGTCAGCTGCCCTTGGAGCGGCCGCCTCTCCCGGCGCAAGTCGAGACGCAAGCGATTGACACCGAATGGCATCCGTCTCTCACGTGCGGTCCTGGAGTGCCTGCATTCACACGGCAGCGCGGCAGCCGCCTACCCGTGCAGCAGCCACCTCCTCGTGGCGGCAGCTTGGACAAAAGCGATTGAATTCAATGTCACATACACACATGTTCATGCCTTCCTGACATCTCTCCTCCTCCCCCGAGTGTGTCCTCTCCTCCTCCCACTGTGTCCTCCTTGCAAGCTGAAATGAGAGGAATTAGTTATAAAAATAATCAGGTGTGGCTTTTACATGGAAAAAGTCACAATATCGTAATAGTTTGGATGTTTATGACAGAGTCCAACTCACAGCTGTGTGAGGTGCATCTGAAGTGTGCCATCTCTCCTCCTCCCCCTGTGTGACACCTGTCCTCCTCCCCCTGTGTCTTCCTTGCAAGCTGAAATGACAGGAATTAGTTATAAAAATAATCAGGTGTGGCTTTTGCATGGAAAAAGTCACAATATCAATGACATTTCCTGTTGCCAGTAGGTGGCGCTCTGACAGAGTGAATATCAAAGTGCAGATGTGTTCAGGAAGGAACTCTAATCAAGTGTGCAAAGTTTGAAGCAGCTCTGAGAACAAACACTGAAGTTATAATAATTTGGATGTTTATGACAGAGTTCAACTGACAGCTGTGTGAGATGCATGTAAAGTGTGTCTATCTCTCCTCCTCCCTCTGTGTCCAGGCTAAAATGAGAGGAATTTAGAAAAAGGAATTAAAAGTGGCATGACTGTTGATCTGGTGTGAAGCAGACTGCAGCTGCATGTGAGAGTCACTGTTCTCATGTGTCATGATAGCTCTCTGACTCCCCCTGGTGGTCGCTGGCCCCATGTGTCTGTCTCCCCTGTGCTGCCTGAGTGAAGACTGAGTGAAAAACTGGCTGAATTACACACTTGGCGAAAAACATTTGTTTTACCTACTTTATGATGACAACCTCTGACCCGGAAGTAGCACCGGTGAGGAGAGAGCAGAGAAAGAACCGGTGGGCGGACTACCGCTTTTATACCGGTCGACTAAACGGAAATGGAAAGAACGGAAACCAACCAATATAAACAAAATAAAAGGAGAAATAAAGCCAAAATCCTCCTACTGCTACATTAAGTTCAACATTGCTACGATCAAAGTGCTACAGGTAAGAACATAGAATTGCATTTTTTATTGGGGTGGGGGGGGTGGGGGGTGGGGGTGGTTGAGTCGAGGTGAAGTCTGAACAGGTGAGGCTTGAGCCTTTTGTGGAAGATGGCAAGTGGGTGGATGAAGAGGAGTTCAGTTATGCAGGTTCAGCTTGAGGTGATGCCAATTGTCCAGACGGAGACGTCTGCCAGACATTCAGACAGGGTGCGAACTACGGGGGAGCCAGGGGGGTCTCAGCCCCCCTTAATGAGACATGAGCTCCCCTGAAAACATTATTTGTGAAATTTTGGGTGGGTCTCTAAAATATTGGCAAAATGCTGTTTTTTCCCATGCATTTCCTTTTTGTTTTGTTTTTTTGTTTTGTCATAATCATGGATCATGTGTAAAATTAGGCTATTTTTAATGTATGATTTGCATACGAGGGTGATTGATCACTATTTCACTTTAATAAAGATACCGGCCTGCATGCAATTCTTGTCCTCACCACTGAAGCGTGGGGGCGCTATATCTTAAACGTCACTTTAAATCAGACATCGGAGAAAAAAGAGACCCGCTCTGGACCATTTGCACTGGAGCAGTTCAATTTCAGTCATGTCTACAGGCTTGTAATAATGGATGTGTTTTGAGTAAGTCCTCGCTCCGAGGCACGTGCAAGCCCCCCCCCCGCCAATATAATTGAGCCCCCCCGAAAGTCGCGGTATAGTTTGCACACTGCATTCATAGATGCGAATTGCAATGTGGGTGTCAGAGTTGGGGGGAAAGAGAGGAACAGCTGGGTGTCATCTGTAGCAGTCGCTACAGACAGACTGTTAACAGACGAAGTCTAATAAGTCAAAGCCCTCACAAACAGGGTGTCCAAGCGGACCGCGTCAACATGTAGCTTCAGAGCAAACTATCTGGCCAGTCTTGACAGAGTCTGACAAGTTTGGGCTTTTAACACAGTTGTTAATGGTATGTCATCAGAGAAGCATTGTTCTGTTGTTTGTGTAGACGGCAAAATTTGTCTAGGATGTGGTGTTGCTGCCGCTCATCAGTGTCTATAGATCCATATTGACTTGCCAGCTGTACTGGTGTCACGAGATGCATTCTACAACTCATGTAACACATGACATGACATAAATGCAGAATACAGGTAACCTCATGACACTTATATATAAAAACTGCTAATTAACCTATAATAAACCACTAAATAAAAAATTCCCATGACAAGAGCCATTCCATATGTCCTGAAGAGTGGCTTCACTGTAGCTGTCTTAAAAGCCGCTGGAATGAGACCTGGGGTGAGGGAGGAGTTGATCAGGGTGGTGAGGAATGGCAAGATGTTGTGTGAGATGTCTTGGAGAAGAGAGGAGAGAATCGGGTCAAGGGAGCAGGTGGTGGCACGGTTAGACGTAACAAGTGCGTGAACGTGGGGCTGCACGGTGGTGTAGTGGGTAGCACTGTCGCCTCACAGCGAGAGGATCCCGGGTTTGATTCCCGGGTCGGTCCGGGTTCCTTCTGTGTGGAGTTCGCATGTTCTCCCCGTGTAAGCTCGGGTTCTCTCCGGGTTCTCCGGCTTCCTCCCACAGTCCAAAGACATGCAGGATGGGGATAGGTTAATTGGTGACTCTAAATTGCCCGTAGGTGTGAATGTGAGCGTGAATGGTTGTCTGTCTCTACATGTCAGCCCTGTGATAGACTGGCGACCTGTCCAGGTGTACCCTGCCTTCGCCCAATGACAGCTGGGATCGGCTCCAGGATAAACGGTAGACAATGGATGGATAGATGGTTTCTGGGAGGTTATAGGAGTGAATGAGGAGCTGGTTAAGTAAGTTGCAAAGTCATCAGCAGTGAGGGAAGAAGGAGGGGGAGGGGTAGAAGGGGTGAGGAGGGAGGAGAACATGGAGAAGAGTTCCTGGGGTTGGAGGCGGAAGCGTTGATCCTTGATATATGTGTATTTAGGTGCAGATTCATTAACACCCACTTTAGTTTGCCTTTGTCCCATCCTGTTTCTTTTGTGTATGTATTTTCTTTCTTTTATTGTATTTTTTTTTTTTTTTTTTGCTTTCTTCGTATAATCACTTTTGCTTATTTATCTCTCTGTACATGACTTCACTTGTTTTGTAATTGTTTTTCAGACAATAAAACAAATGAATTAAAAGTTGAAGATAACTGTGTCCGTCTAATGAAACGCATATTCTGGTTGAATTGGATGATTTTAGCTCCAAGAGAACAAATCAGGCTTGTCAGTGTATGAATGTGTGAATGTAGACTGATTGTAGTGACAGCGCTACACAGCATTGCTGCATTTATCCTTCTACAAAAGCAATCTGGCTTTGTGGAACCAGAGACGACATGACGTTTAACACAACGGAGGTTGTGAAAGGAGACTGAAGGTCTGGTCCTCCTCGTTCGGGGGTGCGAGGAGACTTGTAGATGCTCTGATTTAAGGGTTCGTAAATACTCTAACCGAGCCATAAAGAGGACTCACACTTCCTCCAAGTGGTCCAGTGACTTGAAGGAGAATGTTTACTCATCTGCTGCGAGGTGACCTTTGTGTATCTTCTAAAGGTGAATAGTTCATCTTTCGTTCATTGAGAAGTCACATCCGAGAATCGTGGGGCTGTGGCCCCTACACACCAAAACAACAATGGCAGGTGAACAGAGAGTAAAGTTTGTTTGCTTGTTTTGCATATTTACAGGACTTTTCAAGTACAAGCAAAGTTGCTGTGTGTCATATACAACATGTTGATGGATACAATGGCGGCCTCGTGTGACTACCTACTGACTTTCTGTCTTCTTCGGATCAACCTTCTGAGCTTGTTAAATCTCCCCGATGGTGGGGACGCATGGCGCGCACACATCAAAACGTCACCTTCAATTCTCTCTCCATTCACACTGAGGTCGTCTCTCACCTCTCAGCTTCATTGCTGCTCAGAGGATGAACCACTCTGACACCCCGTTCTGTCTCTGGACCTTTGACACTAATGACGTTGCGGGAAAAAAAGATGTGATAATCCCGCAAAGAGAAGGTAGTATAAAAGGAGCTAATGACAGTTTGTCCGAACATCATAAAACTTGGTGGATACTTTTAGTTGAAACATGTCACCTAAATATTTTCAAAATTGACAAAAGTGTTGCCTGAAGAAGAGCGAGGATTGGCACAGACTTGGTCATAAATAAATAAAAAGTGTCTGTCAGATCATAAGCATATCTAGTGAGTTTATTGAAATGTTAACACACCTTTCATCAAATCTTTTCAAACTAAACCTGATTCAGGGACGACAGGATATAAACATAGCTGAGTACTTCCCAACAGCACTGACCTCATACATGAAATGACAGTGAATATAAAATGTTTAAGGACATATTGACCAAATGTTGTTGAAATGAAGACCAGACAAATGTCATCAATCCACAGGGTGGACACAATTAGGGCTGGGTATTGTTAAGAATCTCACGATTCGATTCGATTTCGATTCGTTGGGTCACGATTCGATTTCGATTCGATATTGATTGAAATGCTTCGATATCAATTCAGTATCCAGTAGAAATACACAAGTAAGAGTACCTGTACCAAGTATTTTTTCAAATAATTGATTTAGTTTCATGCCTTATGAACAGCCGTGGTATAACTCATAGCATGATAAAACAGGACACTGCTTAAACACTGAACTAGAGTGCATGTAAATTTAAATTGTGCGTTTCTTTCCTCTTGGAAATTGTGAAATAACTCATAACATTTTGAGTAATAAAACATCAGCTCAATAATACTAGTACATGGTGCGTACAAAAGTATTAAAAAAATGACAGTGCTGTATTAACACTGAACTAAAGTGCATGTAACTTAAATTATGCATTTCTTTCCACTTGGAAATTAAATAAATAACTCATAGCATTTTGGTCAAAAAAACAAACTGAAAATATAACATCAGCACAATAATATACCAATATGGTATACAAAAGTAAAATATATATATATATTTATATGACAGTGCTGTATTAAATGTATAAATGTATGTATTTATACTTAAATCATGTACAGCATTTCTTTCTTCTGACCTCACATGACATCCTTAAACAATAACACATAAGAACCAGGTGACTTAATTACTGGTTACAAACTAGCGCCGGTTTGCACATAAGGGATCTGTCGAGTTGCGTTTGTTTTGAATCCGCAGATTTAGCCATGGGTTGCTGCAGAACGTCTGCATGGTGTCGGCTCAGGTGGTTTTGCAGGTCTGTCATGTTGCTACAGTATTTAAGAACCGCCTGGCAAAGTTTGCACAACACCACACTTGTATCTCTTTCCTGTGTTCCAGGTTAACATGGGAATACAAAATTAATCCATAACGTCAACTTTCAGGTTGGAAGGCGTGGACTTAATGCTGCTGCTGCTACTCACTCCGGTCGCCATATTGTTATGGTTTGGTCTAGTGCGGCCGCCGTCCATACAGCGCGAATCACACAAGGGTGTTCGTCACAGCGCCCCCACTGGCCAGGGGCTTGAATCAATTCAGAAGATTGCTGAATCGATATTGAATTGCGGGGAAAAGAATCGTGGCCACCGTGAAATTCCCATCGTGTTTACTGTGCTTGTCTTGCTCCCGTTTTGAGAGGCTGAGGAGTAGGGTTGGGCATCGAGATCCGGTTCCAAATAGGAACCGGTTCCTTACCTCCGGTTCCGGAACCGTTAAGAAGCTGTTGGAATTGCGCTCCTTTTTTTTTGGTTCTTATAGTCCGCACTAGTTTGTTTGTTTTACTCCGCTCGCACTAGTTTGTTTGTATTACTCCGCCCGGCGTGCGGAGACTCCGCAATAGAACAAAGAGCGTCACTCACTCAACATGGATGGCAGAAGAAGACGCCGCTCGAAAGTCTGGCTTCATTTTAATTTGAACAAAGATGGATTAGCACAGTGCAACATATGTGGAAAACTACACGCTACTTAGTAATGCGTTACTGTAGTCGGACTACTTTTTTCAGTAACGAGTAGTCTAACGGGCTACTATTGCCAAACCAGTAGTCAGATTAAAGTTACTTATCCAAATACACGGCGCGTTACTATTTTTGTCAGTAAAAAAAAAAAGATCTACTTTCTTCTTGCATCTCGGGGTGACGTAGGTTAGCCGACACCTTCACGGACGGTCAGGTGTTGTCGCTATACCGGCAGAAACGTAAACAATGGAGGGGGAAAGATACGCATTTTCCAGCTGGAAATACAAGCATTATTTCAACTTCATCTCAGCAAAAGATGGCAACATAAAGGTTCGTTGTACACTCTGTGTTAACAATAAAGTGTTGTCTACTTTCAAGAATACAACGTCAAACTTGAAAAAACATTTAGAGTCACAGCATGGCACAACCACATTAAAAGAGCAGGTCCCGCCCGGTGACGGTGAAAAGGCGTTAATAAACAAGACGAGTTCTCGATTTCACGGAGCTCCTGCTAACTCAGTCTGTGCTGAAATGCGAGCGGAGACTCTCTTGAGTGTTTAGTGGAGAAATGTCTCGCTGCTTGCTGGCCCCGCCCCCTCCCTTCATCATCACGCCGCTCATACTTGAGGACTGTGCTCATCCTTGGTTTCATAAAACCAATCCTTGCTGCTGTAATGCCGGTTCAATATTTATAAAATGTTCATTCATGATGTTACTGCCATTACAACATGCAAACAATTATTTAAGTTAAGTGAAGTCAAGAAAGACTGTCTTTATTTTTCTATATAAAAACATGTATTTTCTATCAGGACATAGTTTTCAAGTACAACTTAAAATGTCAGTGGATACATTGTTGATGTTACTGTTAAAAAAGCACATCAATAAAGTGAGTATTGGCAAAATCGTTAGTCCGCAGCTGTTGAATGTAACTAATAAAGTAACTTGTAATCTAACTTAGGTACTTTTAAAATCAAGTAGTCAGAACCTTAACTAAGTTACTTTTTAAAGGAGTAGTCAGTTGTCAGATTACTTTTTCAAAGTAACTGTGGCAATGCTGGACCTGAAATGAGCTCTGCTGAGAACAGACTGTTTCAACACCGTTAAATGCCAATGAGCTCCGTCTGTCATCGCCTACTTGGAGAGAGACGGAGAGGATGCCGCTTACGCTAGCGGTAGCATGCGCCAATGTTTATGGTGGATGCATCGCTATGGCTCGCCTATGTGGCTCAGGTGAAGTTGCTTGGTCCCTTATGGTTGGGACAGATCCTTTTACGAGGGTCAGTGTCGAGGCAAAGCTAGCTTTGTACTGACCCTCTTTACTGAAGCAGCCTGATGTGAAGTGGTTAGCACACACATACAAGCACGAACACGAACCGTAGCCGGCACATTGTCATTAAAAATGAAACGCAACCACAGTCTCTTCTGTTCTTCTGTAGCTGGGACAGAATATCAGCACTTATGTTGATTTGTACCACCAACAACAGGGCAATCTACGAGTCTAGCTGTGAGCGACCACATTGTGAAACAGTGCTATCTCACTGCTGTCTCACTGCAGGACACACCGAACTTCACCTCGGTGATGAACGCCCCCTCTCGGATATCTCCTATCATAGAGTTTGGCCTATGCAAATGACTCCCTTCGTTACGTAACGATTAACTTCTACCGGAAAGGGTCGGTACTTGCACAGTGGAAGGGCTGCTTTACGCCATACAGGTCGCTTACGGCTTGGACAGCCATTATTTAGCATCAGATTAAGAAAAAATGTATTGCCCTCATTGTGACAGGACGGTTACGCAGGGCTCTCAAGCACACGCTCATACGCCACACCTCATATTTCTCATGCAGAGAAATGACCAGGCTCATTGTTTCACATTGGTTTATTTTGTCCGTCAAATGACAAACTTTGTTAGGCACAGAAACCTCGCACACTGAGTCCGATGCGTTTTTTATAGATATTTGTTGCGAAAATTCATTCTCTGTGATCAACTCACTTCATAAAAAACGAAAAAGTAGCACAGCAGTTGGATCGTCGAGATCGGTGGTCTTCTTTCTGATGTGCGGTCCTAGTACTGGACCACCGACCTTGTTGAAGTATATGGAGTCATCCAGCGGTTAGCAGGATTGTTGCGCAGCTTCATTCATTCATCCATTTTCTTCTTTCAATAATAAGACGATCATTACATCGCCGTCACTGCTGGATGACTCCGTTTATTTTTCAACGATCCTGATCGGGTCCAGGTGGACTTCAGGTCAGGTTTGCAGAACTACTGGGACCACACATCTCCGCAATCCACGTGAACTGCGGCTGCAGTTCGCCCCCCGATCCCAAACTACTTGCCAATCACTCGCCACAATTTGTCCTTCATCTCCTCATCAAAGCGGCCCTTCACCTGTTAAAAAGGTGGACGTGCTCCGTCCAATCAGCAACGATGTGTCATAGCAAGTACTTAACCTTTCTGGTAGAAGTTAATGTCATTGTGTTTTTGTTAATGTCAAATTTTTGTTAATGGGGTTGTGTTTTTGTTAATGTGGTTGTGTTTTTCATTTTGTGGTTGTGTTGTTGTTAATGTTGTGTTTTTCTTTTTGTGGTTGTGTTTTTGTTAATGTTGTGTTTTTGTTAATACCGTTGTGTTTTTGTTTATGTGGTTGTGTTTATGTTAATGTTGTGTTTTTGTTAATACCGTTGTGTTTTTGTTAATGTTGTTGTGTTTTTCTTTATGTGGTTGTGTTTTTGTTAATGTTGCGTTTTTGTTAATGCCGTTGTGTTTTTGTTAATGTTGTGTTTTTGTTAATGTTGTGTTTTTGTTAATACCGTTGTGTTTTTGTTTATGTGGTTGTGTTTATGTTAATGTTGTGTTTTTGTTAATACCGTTGTGTTTTTGTTAATGTTGTTGTGTTTTTCTTTATGTGGTTGTGTTTTTGTTAATGTTGTTGTGTTTTTCTTTATGTGGTTGTGTTTTTGTTAATGTTGCGTTTTTGTTAATGCCGTTGTGTTTTTGTTAATGTTGTGTTTTTGTTAATGCCGTTGTGTTTTTGTTAATGTTGTTGTGTTTTTCTTTATGTGGTTGTGTTTTTGTTAATGTTGTGTTTTTGTTAATGCCGTTGTGTTTTTGTTTATGTGGTTGTGTTTTTGTTAATGTTGTTTTGTTTTTCTTTATGTGGTTGTGTTTTTGTTAATGTTGTGTTTTTGTTAATGTCATTGCCGTTTGCCCTCCAGGGCCACAGTACAATCTGATGCTTCTTTACAAACACTGACATCGCTTACACAGCCTTCTGGAAAAATTTGGGGTTCAGTGTCTTGCACAACGGCAGATTGGAGAAGCTGGTGGTCGACCTACCGAACGTCTGATTAGAGAAACCACAGTAAATATACTTTAGTTTCTTTCCACCACTGGTGCCCTAGAGCTCCATTATTGTCCAAACACTGTTAAAATCACATACATGAGCCACACTATTTCCCTGGGTGACATTTTCCTTCATTACATATTATGAACACATACTGTAGTGTATTTTGGCTCAATCCAAATACACTGTTTACTCCTTTTTGTTAAAAGCTTGAGGGATGAGCTGTTTTTAGGAAATGACAGCCGCAGATAAGAAGCCAGAAGTAGCCTATTAAGAAACATCCTTTTGGTTTAAGTATTTTTCTGGGATTCATTGACAATAACACATTTTGAATGATTGTTGATCATGATCACCAGCATTATGTTCTGCCTCTTTACTTCCAGCTGAGACTTCTACATGTTTGGTGATTCTTAAGCCGGAGTGAAAATAAAGCAATTACTACTGTTTGGAGAGCTAGTGTGTGAAGTTAATGAGTAAATGGTAATTCCACCTCTAGAAACCATGTCAGAAGAACAGACTGATACCTTGCACTTCATGCATCTTTTCCTCCATGCACTGAGCGCTGCTTGTATTTTTCAGACATCTCTGGCCCTGGAAAGAGGAGGAAGGCGTTTAGCTGCCACAAAGAGCCCAAGAGGCTCTGACACAGTAATGACCATTATTTGAAATAGGAGAAACTGCAATGAAGTGTTGAGGGATACACATAGCGATACCAGTATTTGTTATCAGTTCCCATACTCGGCTCATGTACTTGTACTCTTAAAACAACTCTGATACCGCAATATGAGGTAACCTCCCATCATCTAAGCCAAATTAGCTGCAACAATAACCAGATGTACACACATGATAAATCCATCATTCAACAAGCAGGCGGCCCCCAGTAAATCTCCACCCCATCAGTTAGTATAACTGTGTGTCTGCCGTTTATATGATGCATAAAGGCTTCTGTTCCCTTATTTTGGAAAAAATATGTAAGGTAGTCAACGGCTAGAGAACTTGCATGCAAGTTTAAGACTTCACTTTTCAGCCGAGGTTGCTGGCTGACTACTGTACATATTTTTTCCAAAATAAGGGAACACTAGAAGGGGCGGGACTTTATCTCTATGAACATAACATCCCTACTGTGACTGTGTCCCTTTGTATCAGGAAAGCACAACTTTGATGTTAAAATATGTATGTTTCATTTGTTAAGATAAATCATGTTTTAAAGTCATTGTACTGTAAAGTACTTACAATTAAAGTAAAGACAATTACTCAAGTACTAAACAAAAAGTGGTGTCAGTGTGTCTCTAGATGTGTTACATATATATGTTAGACACAATCACATCAAACACATGAAATACCACCATACAATGAAAATATGATTTATTTAGACACTGTATCACTATACATGAGTACAGATGAACGTGTACATTTCCCTCTCTTTGGTGATAAAAGGATAAACATGCAGTTTTATCCGATGGTGACAGAGGGCCTAAAATATAAAAGCACTACAAATGCAATAAACGTACATATTCATCATACTTCATTCTCATAAATAATTAGAAAACAAAACGTGAGGACCCGTTTCATCCTTGAAGCCTTATTTAATTACACATAGGGCCCTAGTTTCGTAGACCGGCGCAGGGTGGCGCAGCCGGCGCAGTGCAAGTTTCGACCCGTGCAGCCTTGCGCACCGTCAGTTTGGCAGTTTGGTGGATCGCCTGCGCCAAGATGGGTGTGGCGGCGCAGCAGGGGGAGGCGTCACAGATTCAGCTTGGCGTAGCGGAAGTTTCGTGACAAAAAGCCTCGCCGAGACTGCGCTGAAAGCTCGCCAGCTCCAACCTGGTCTACTTTCAGCGCAAGGCGTAAATAAAGTCCATTCATTCAATGCGAATCACAGCTGGCGGATCGGAAGTTTGGCTGACGGCGCGCAGTGCGCTCACGTCACCGAGACCTCACAGGCAGGTTTCCACAGTTCCAGGCACATTTAAATGCAATAAATAATCACAACAAACACTATTTAATGCAACTAATTGAATCAACACGTGAATTTATATCTATATAGATTGTCCCGTCACATCTGACGTCAGATCAAAGGCGGATGGCACGCGTACCGGAAACTCAGCCTCTCGGACCAAAACATCTCCCTCTCTCTCTCCTGTTTTTTATAATATCGGCATTGTTATTATTATGATACGCGCTCACAGCGCGTGATGCGCGTGGTGGGAGCGGCGGCGCTGCTTCTGTCATCGGGTTGTCAAGTGACGGATCTTGAACTGAACCTCCCCTAACGCATTAAAGGAGAGGAGAGGAGCTCATTTGATTGGTGAAGATCTGAATCGGCTGTATTAATCCCAGTCCACGCCTCGTCTCCTCCTCGTCTCCCACTCATGCCTTCTTCTCCTCCCTCTTCCCCACTTGCGCCGGTGGGCGAGACGGGAGGTGTGCCTGCGCGAGCCTGCGCGGTCCACGAAACTTGCAAAGTCCAGGCGGACACGCCCCGTCGGCGCGGCGCAGGTGCGCTGAAAGCTGACTGCGCCTGGTCTACGAAACTAGGGCCCATCGTGTGCGTGTGTCGGATTTTTCCCTCATCTTCTCACAGAGAAAAGTCTCTTCTTATTTCTAACATATTATTTAGGGTTGCTTGTTCGATTCCTTACATGTTGTATGTTGAGTGTTTGCCTAGATATTCATACATTCATTGAAGCAGTTGGCATGAGCAAAAGTACAAAATACCACAAGGGTGGGAGAAAAAACATTGAGATAGATCTCACAGAAGTGACACGAGCAGAATGTCAGTGGCGGTTAGCACGGAAGCAAAGTAAGGTACTTCTGTGGAAGCAGCAAAATGTTCCACCGTTGGAATGGTTTGTCTGATAAAGCAGTGCAGTGTTTCCCCCAGAAAATGTGTTAGTTAAGGTGGTGTCTGTCAAGGGGGGGGGGGATGATGAGCATCACATTAATAGCTACAGATACTGTAAAACACTACAACGACATATGAGTGCATGTCTTATTTTATGAAGTAAAATATAAGTTATGGGTTTACTCAACAGCTTAATAGTTCATAGAAATTCAGGTAGAAATAGGTTAACTCAGAGTTCCACAGCTTATCAAAAACAATCCTCCCCCCACAGGGGGTGTCTCCCCCCCATGTAAATGATTATTGATTTATGAATGAATTGATAGGTGGCTTATTTTTGGCATATATTAATTTATTTTTGGCCTGGAGGCAAGGGCGTAACTTTGAGTTGAACATTGGGGGGGTTTGAGATTTCCGCCTGTGAAGCAGGTGTATATATATATATATATCTTTGGAGACTATGGTCGGGGGATTGCGATCCTGTAGGGGGGTCCGGGGGCATGCCCCCCCCCGGGAGAAAATTTTAAATAATTTCATTTTAATGCATCAATTTGGTGAACTCTGAGAAACAAAATATGACATATCAATTACTGACCAATTTCTTACAAACTGCTGGTACTGATACAAATGTTGACATACTAAATGGGGTTGATGAGTTTAAGCATTCAAGAAAAGATGAAAACAAAAATGACTAAATTAAACTATTTGTTTATAATAATAATAATAATAATAATAATAATAATAATAATAATAATAATAATAATAATATAAGTGGGTGACTATTCCTCAGCCTTCCTTGGTGTTTTGGTTTTGACTAAAGCCTCGTTCACATACGTCGCCACTCGCCTATCTCTGAGAGACAGCTGTCAATGAATGTGAATGTGTTCTAGTGGAATGTGGTCAGGACAGGCGATGCGATGTGGTCGATCGGAGATCAAATTATTTTAACTTTCTGCGATGTGAGTGAAGCGAGTACCAATCACAATGTAGAATAGAGATGATCGACAGTTGACGTCAACAGAGAGCTCCACAGATAGTTGCAGTTTGAAGTCGCCGGTGGCAGTGAATTTTTTTTTGCCAGCGAGTAGAATTCAGCGAGAAAGCGAGTGGCGAGTAGTGGCGTATGTGAACGGGGCTATACGCACACGCACTGTCGAACTCGCCGGCTGGGGGGGGGGGACAAACTAACTTTTGTTCAGTAACATGATTTGACTCGTGAGAGGTGGCACTGGAGCCCTAGCAGTAGCTACCTCCTGTTGGGAAGATACTTTTATTCTTTTGCTTTTTTTCACGTGCTTTCTTCAAACCACCGCTGATGCGGGGAGAGACCGGAGAGACAGTAGAGAAGCGCAGGTCCGGCAAGGTGGGCGAAACCAAATCTCAGAGCGGGAGGGGGCACAGACAAACGTCACTATTTTTTACTGGTAAATTGAGAAAATCTACCACACTGTTGTGATTATAATGCTTAACATTCAATATCAATAATTATGATATCAAATTGGGTGGGTTGCAACCCACCCATCCCCCCCATAAATTACGCCTATGCCTGGAGGCCCTGCCCGGCCTGTACAATGGTAGGGGAAACACTGCGGCGAATAATGCTAGTATATGGATTTTTTTTTTTCCTTTTTCTTTTTTTTTTTAAGACGTTAGTTTAGGCGGCAGCCCTTTGTTGTTAAGGCGGCCGCCTTAACAGGAAAGCGCTGCGGGAAACCCTGCAGTGACATACATACAAACATACTCTAAATATAGCGAACACTTAAAAAAGGTTTAAAACGTGTTTTGCTTCTACGCTTGTCCACAGCCGTACACTGGTAGCTCATTCAACCCCATTTTAAAACTTGCCCTTTAACATCAACTCAGTGTTACATGGTGCAGTGTTCCCCTATATAGACCAATGTGTGGTGCAGCGCCACACAATCAACACCGAGTGCCACAAACTGATTACTCTTTCTGTTTTTAATAAAAAAATAAATAAAAAAAGAGTGCTAAAAGTAGCCCTCAGGGTTCAAAAGTGAGCGTGTTTTGTTGTATTGTGTACAGTGACTGTATGTAGTCATCTCCAGACTGAACCCTGGCTCTAAACCGTTGGTGCGACAGTGTTGAGGGAGGTCTGGTCTTTGTGGTAAGTGCTGGATCCTCTGGTGCCTCTTGAGGTTGCTGGGATGGGCGAAGCGTCGGCTGCAGACAGAGCAGCTGAAGGGCCTCTCTCCGGTGTGCACATTGCGGTGGATGTCCAGCTGGCTGTGGCACACAAAGCTCTTGCCGCACAGCAGGCAGGTGTAGGGCTTCTCCCGGGTGTGCCTGGCGACATGCTTCTGCAGGTCGGACTCCAGGAAGAAGCGCTTGGTGCAGCTGGTGCAGCCGTACGGCCGCTCCATGGTGACGCCGTTGTAGAACACCATGGGGATGCTGCTGGACAAGTGTCTGTGGAGGCTTGCAGGGTGGTCCAGGGACACGGGGGACTTGATGCTGGAGGAGGTCCCACCACCGGGAGTATCATTACAAGGGAGAAAGGACCCTGCCTGTAGAGAAGACTTCCCCTGCACTGACCCATGTCCTACTGATTCAACCATGAATGATGTCGTTATTTCGCTCTTTGTCTGGTCTATATCTGACCACCCACACCGCTCTCTCTCCTTCTCTGACATCACCCCTCCATCAATGACTATCATCTCTGACAGGGAGCACTTGGAGATGTCTAACGCAGCGTTATTATCCATCACATCATCACAAGAAGCTGGCACAGCATCTCTGCTTGGTGTCGTGCCAGCGTCCGAATTCAGCAGCTCCCTGTCCCCTGCTCTGACATCACTTCCTGTTAGCTCCAGCAGGGAACTGTACGTAGTGTCACTGCTGCTGCCAGTTTCAGCTGTCCTGCCGACAACAAAGGTGACGATGTCAGATCCACTGACCTCTGGTCGTCGGGTGTCCTTCAAGGTAGCGGGGAGTGATGTGGCGGCGTGGGTGTCTCCTTTGCTACTGGTGCAGGCGTCTGCAGGCACCTCCTGATTGGTGGTTGGCGTCTCCATCGTTCCTTCCACCTTGATGATCAGCAGCTCCCCCTCCTCCTCGGGCTCTGCTGGCTGATAGACAAACCCATGAGTGCGAACAATCAATGCCCACAAAAATCCCCCAAATTGATACTCGGGTAATAATCAATACTAAAAATGTGTATGTAGAATTTCACAAATAGTCAATAAAAATTGAATATTGTCCTAACATGTGAGGACCATTTTTATGGTCAATCAATATCAAAAATCCCCTCAAATCGGCGTGTCACTTGTGGGTCATTCCGTGTCATTTTTATCAAATTTCTGAAAATCTTCCCACCTGACCATCTCAGAATGTCCTGAAAAAATTCAAGTACAAAGACACGTGTCTTAAACCATGAACAAACATATGATAAGCACCCTCCTGATTTTTAAATATGATTTTAACAAGATTATGATCTTTCAAAAAAAAGTAAGTTTGGACCTGATCTGAATTTGGGCAAAGATGTGTTTACTTCCATTTTTGAGCCTTAATATCTGTGAACTGATCATCTGAGAGAAACCATATTTTGTAGAATGTTTAAGCTAACACCAGCGATAGAGGCAGAAGTTATAGAAGTCTTTTAGAGAAGTCTCTCCAAATGTACGTTATTTCAACAATCCACATTTTAAGTACCTACCATACTAGGTTATCATTGAGCTACACTGAGCTACTGATATTCCAATTCTGGGGGCTATCAGTAACAGATATACACTGTAGAAATTTTGAAGGCCACAGGTGAGATAGATTTCCAGATATTGCTGTTTAAAAATGGCTTTTCAGAGCATCATGCCAAAAGCCGTCTAAACTACCCTTCATTCAATGATGTTTCATGAGAAAATTATTGACAGTAGAGACCTAATATTTTGGATTTGTCCTACTAACACGTGTGTTTTTGTACTTGATTTTTTTCAGGACATTCTGAGATGGTCAGGTGGGAGGCATTTGATGAAATGAAGCGGAATGACCCTTTTTCTCTGCCTCTTCAGCTGGTGACAAAGCTGAGCTGCTGATGCAGCATCAAACCTGTAAGAGGCCGACGTGTGTGGAGGACAAACAGAAAGAATGTGAGTGAGACTTTTAGAGAATTCACTCAATAAAGCAAAGTCCGGTGATTTAGTTTTGCACTTTCATTATGAGACTTGTGATCAAAGTAAGTCTCTGTGCTGCACAGGCTGAAATAACCAAATGTGTGTTGAGTTGGAAAAGTGTTGGCCAAATTATTTTCTCTATTTAGAGACACTCCCCCTCTAAGTGGCCATGTTGCTTCTAGATTCTGTATTGTGTTGATGTATGAGTGTTTTCTTTAACGGTGAGAGAGGCTGTTTCAGTGTTTGTAAATGGTTCCATGCGGCAGTAATGTCACATCAGCAAATATTGTGGCCCATTGAAGCAGCAAAGCTAACTGTAGTTCTAAAGCGGAAACAGAACGAGACTTTTAGCTCCTGAAATAACGTTATGCTGCTTTTCCTTGTTGGTAAGCGTCTCTCACAGCAGCTCTGCTCTCTGATATGTTTCAGAGAGTGTAATTCATATTTTACTTTTTAATGATGTATTATTTCAGGTCCAACAACAGTCCAACCAAAGACAGTTTGGATGCACTGTGGAATAGCTACCTTCGTTTTGGTGACCTCCTGATCAGCATCCTGATGCAGGTTCATAGGCATGATCTTCTGCATAGACTGCTGAGTCCCTGGGTCTCGGTTCAGACACCTGGTCAGGCCTTGCAGAGAGGGGCCTGGTGGAACATTAGAAGGAGAATAATGGCAATGGTCCAACTCTTTTTCCAGGACATTTTTAGTAATGATCCAGCTGGTATGACAGAAAGGGATCACACTAAACACTGTGGGCCCTAGTTTCGTAGACCAGGCGCAGTCAGCTTTCAGCGCACCTGCGCCGCGCCGACGGGGCGTGTCTGCCTGGACTTTGCAAGTTTCGTGCACCGCGCAGGCTCGCGCAGGCACACCTCCGGTCTCGCCCACCGGCGCAAATGGGAAAGAGGGAGAAGAAGAAGGCGTGAGTGGGAGACGAGGAGGAGACGAGGCGTGGACTGGGATTAATACAGCCGATTCAGATCTTCACCAATCAAATGAGCTCCTCTCCTCTCCTTTAATGCGTTAGGGGAGGTTCAGTGGAAGTTCCGTCACTTGACAACCCGATGACAGAAGGAGCGCCGCCGCTCCCACCACGCGCATCACGCGCTGTGCATGCATATCATAATAATATCAATGCCAATATTATAAAAAACAGGAGAGAGAGAGGGAGATGTTTTGCTCCGAGAGGCTGAGTTTCCGTTACGCGTGCCATCCGCCTTTGATCTGACGTCAGATGTGACGGGACAATCTATATAGATATAAATTCACGTGTTGATTCATTAGTTGCATTAAATAGTGTTTGTTGTGATTATTTATTGCATTTAAATGTGCCTGGAACTGTGGAAACCTGCCTGTGAGGTCTCGGTGACGTGTGCGCACTGCGCGCCGTCAGCCAAACTTCCACTCCGCCAGCTGTGATTCGCATTGAATCAATGGACTTTATTTACGCCTTGCGCCGAAAGTAGACCAGGTCGGAGCTGGCGAGCTTTCAGCGCAGTCTCGGCGAGGCTTTTTGCCACGAAACTTCCGCTACGCCAAGCTGAATCTGTGACGCCTCCCCCTGCTGCGCCGCCACACCCATCTTGGCGCAGGCGATCCACCAAACTGCCAAACTGACGGTGCGCAAGGCTGCGCGGGTCGAAACTTGCACTGCGCCGGCTGCGCCGCCCTGCGCTGGTCTACGAAACTAGGGCCCTGTATGCTACTCTCTAGTCTGACTTCAAAGTTTATATAACCATACCCCATTCATTTGAAAATAAGACAGAAATAATATTGCCATGAATGGAAATAAATATGGCATTATGAAAGAAAGGGTCCTGATGAAGGTCAAAAGACTGAAACGTTGACCGATTAAATAAAAGAGCTTGAAGTGAGTGCGGAAGTGTTGATTTTTTATGTTAATATATATATATATATATACATATATACACACTCACCGGCCACTTTATTAGGTACACCTTGCTAGTACCGGGTTGGACCACCTTTTGCCTTCAGAACTGCCTTAAGGCGAGTCCACACCGGACCGAAAATCGGTGTCTTTGAGAGAGTCGGCGTCCGTGACATGAGTCTACTTTGTGTGGTCGCTCGAATCGGCCCACGTCGGCGTTCCTTTCGGCCGACTCAAATGTAGAATCCGCCATTCGAGTCGGTCATTCTTTTACCATTCTGATTGGTGGAGGCTAGCAGCTTGACTAGCGAATCAGTGAAGCCCGGAAGTGACGATGGTAAACATACCAGATTAACAGTGGAATCGAAGGTGTCGACACACTCTCTCGGCTACTTCCGGTTTTCGTGTTTTTGGGCAGTTCTTCCGGTGTGGACTCGCCTTTAATCCTTCGTGGCATAGATTCAAAAAGGTACTGGAAACATTCCTCAGAGAGTTTGGTCCATGACATGATAGCATCACGCAGTTGCTGCAGATTTGTCGGCTGCACATCCATGATGCAAATCTCCCGTTCCACCACATCCCAAAGGTGCTCTATTGGATTGAGATCTGGTGACTGACATGGCGTGTTAACCTGCTGGAAGTAGCCATCAGAAGATGGGTACACTGTGGTCATAAAGGGATGGACATGGTCAGCAACAATACTCAGGTAGGCTGTGGCATTGACACGATGCTCAATTGGTACTAATGGGCCCAAAGTGTGCCAAGAAAATATCCCCCACACCATTACACCACCACCAGCAGCCTGAACCGTTGCTTTTATGTTGACGCCAAATTCTGACCCTACCATCCGAATGTCGCAGCAGAAATCGTGACTCATCAGACCAGGCAACGTTTTTCCAATCTTCTATTGTCCAATTTTGGTGAACCTGTGCGAATTGTAGCCTCAGTTTCCTGTTCTTTGCTGACAGGAGTGGCACCCGGTGTGGTCTTCTGCTGCTGTAGCCCATCTGCCTCAAGGTTCGACGTGTTGTGCGTTCAGAGATGCTCTGCTGCATACCTCAGTTGTAAGGTATGAAGGTATTATTGGTGCAAAAGGTTTGAGCACCTGTAACAGTGGAATTTGTAGTTGTGACAGTGATTGTGTATGTGTATCAGTAAATTTGAAGTCACAGACTCAATGGGCCCTAGTTTCGTGGTGCAGCGCAGGGCGGCGGAGCCGGCGCAATGCAAGTTTCGACCCGCGCAGCCTTGTGCACGGTCAGTTTGGCAGTTTGGTGGATCGACTGCACCAAGATGGGTGTGGCGGCACAGCAGGGGGAGGCGTCACAGATTCAGCTTGGCGTAGCGGAAGTTTCGTGGCAAAAAGCCTCGCCGAGACTGCGCTGAAAGCTCGCCAGCTCCAACCTGGTCTACTTTCGGCGCATGGCAGAAGGCGTAAATAAAGTCCATTCATTCAAGGCGAATCACAGCTGGCGGAGTGGAAGTGTGGCTGACGGCGCGCAGTGCGCACACGTCACCGAGACCTCACAGGCAGGTTTCCACAGTTCCAGGCACATTTAAATGCAATAACTAATCACAACAAACACTATTTAATGCAACTAATTGAATCAACACGTGAATTTATATCTATATAGATTGTCCCGTCACATCTGACGTCAGATCAAAGGCGGATGGCACGCGTAACAGAAACTCAGCCTCTCGGACCAAAACATCTCCCTTTCTCTCTCCTGTTTTTTATAATATCGGCATTGTTATTATTATGATATGCAAGCACAGCGCGTGATGCGCGTGGTGCTTCTGTCATCGGGTTGTCAAGTGACGGATCTTGCACTGAACCTCCCCTAACGCATTAAAGGTGAGGAGAGGAGCTCATTTGATTGGTGAAGATCTGAATCGGCTGTATTAATCCCAGTCCACGCCTCATCTCCTCCTCGTCTCCCACTCACGCCTTCTTCTCCTCCCTCTTTCCCACTTGCGCCGGTGGACGAGACGGGAGGTGTGCCTGCGCGAGCCTGCGCGGTGCACAAAACTTGCAGTCCAGGCGGACACACCCCGTCGGCACGGCGCAGGTGCACTGAAAGCTGACTGCGCCTGGTCTACGAAACTAGGGCCCTATGAGTTGTGTACTTGTAGATTTTTTTTCTCTCCACAAATACAACACAACACTTACACATTCACAAATTCTTAATTACAGGTGCACAAATCACAAGTCACAGATTAAAAAACTGACACAATCACATTTTTGCTCCTATTGTTATAGTATATTTGGTGCAAAACATATTTGTGTACCTGTATCAGAGAATGTGAAGTTGTGGACAAAATTTGAATGTGTGCAAATCTGAATGTGAACTTGTGCAATAAATGTTCAATGTATGTAAAATAATTTCCCACGAAAATATTTGTGTTCTTTGAAAACACAAACACAAATCGAGAAGTACAACTGCGCAAATCTTCACCTTCACCTACAAATCACAAATCCCACCTCCACTGAGATATGTGGAGCAAAACGATCTGTGCATTCAGTCTATGGTGCAAAAGGCGGGTGCTGATCTGAGAGCGACTGATCCCACAGCCAATCAGAGGAGAGGGGCTTTTCCCCCCACAGCCAATCAGAGGAGAGGGTGGATTCAGCACATGCTAACAGCAGCAGAGACAGCGATATAGGCAACTTTGTAGGTAGGTTGTATATTTAACCACATTAATAAATAAACCCTGACGCGAAGCTGAGAAATTTAGCATCCTGTCACTTTTCCTCTGTTTTGGTAACCATCCTCCCGGCCGTGTGCATTTGTTTTCAATGAATATACGTACACTGTAAAAAAAAAAATCGTAAAAAAACGGTAATTTTCTGGCAGCTGGGGCGCCAGAAAAATACCGTGAAATAACAGAAAGTTACTTTCTCATAAAAATACAGTTATTTTCCATAATAAAAATACAGTTTGTAGTTGTAATTTTAACAAGATTTCCCTTATTTTCAGGTTGCTTTTAACGTTTAATTACAACCATTTTCACATTTTAAAACAATTAAATTCCCTAGAAATATAGTAAGTACACGTTGTATTACAAATAATAATGCTTAAATTTACAGAAATGTGCTGTTATTAGTTGGTTTTATAACATTATTTTATAGAAAAGGGTTGTATAATAATTTATATTTGATGTAATATAACTGTATATGACACATGAAATAATGTGATTCATCTTTCAAAACATGTCAAAAAACTGTTGAAAAACTAGATATTGGGTTTAAAATTACAACAATTTAATGTTAATTTTAGATCACATCAAATGTATATTTAGTTATTTTATGTTGTTTTTAACATTTAATTACAAACATTTTAGGTTTTAAAACAGTGAAATTACCCATAAAGATGGTAAATTAACATTGAAACAAGAACAGCTACAATTTCCCATTCTCAGTATTTTTATTCAACTGTAACAGGTAACCATTATTACAGCAATATTCAAAAATCAATTACATTAAAATGACTCTGAAACAAACAAAAAAATCAACTGAATTGGAAATGAAAAAAAAAAGTTGAGTTACCAATTTACAGTATTATTTCTATCCAAGGCATCCATAACTCCATAACTGAGCACTTCTTATTCCCTCCACTTGTAGTCTGACATTTTGGTCATCAGCGTGAAAACTTTTGGACTGACTGCAGGTTGTTTTTGGTGGCGTTCCACTCCACTTTTGATCCCTTGTCTCGATTTCTCTTGAAGAGGCACCTGTCTAATGAAAAGAAAACAATTTTAGTAACTGTGGACTGTACTATATTTGTATACCTTTGCAAAAAGGTTACACAACAGTGCTTTGGGTGCCTTGAAAAGCACAATATAAATACACAAAGATGGCATAGTGACTTTAAAAGTCTGCTATAGAACATATTACACACAGTACATGTAAATGTACTTCACAAAAATCCTTTTAAAACTTACCCATGACTGCTGCAACGCGGCGAAACTCCTTCCTGAAGTGATCCTGGACATCCACGTCGACCGACAGGCGAGGAACAAAGTCCAGGACGAACATCTTCGACACCGACTGCAGGCACTGGCGATGAGCGCACGGAAGTCCTCCCCTGCCTGCTCCACCGTCCTCCTGGCCGTCAGGTTGTTGCTGGGGGCAAGAACACAGACAACATCTGGTGTACATGGCACAATAGCACTCACCAGCTCGACCCTCAGGTCCCTGGTGCAAGCCCCCGGCGTCGCCATGGCACCAAAGGAAAGGCATCCCTCCGGCATCGTGACAAACCCATCCACGATGCTGCGAAGGTGGGAGTCCCTAACAAGAAGAACAAACTGGAACAACACAACGGAGAATTATTATCATGCAAACAAGATTATGATCAACATCAAACATCATTTGTCAAATGACTTCCAAAACAACATTACCTGTTTGTCTGGAGAATCTGGTGGGATGACCAACTTGTGGCTCCTGCCGGTACAAGCAGAAGTTGGCCACTTCCTCACGGCATGGCGATGACCAGTTCCATGGGCTAGTTAAAAAGACAAAATCAGTCAGAAATGTCATTCATAATTTATAATAATTATATAAGCATAGCTCTTTCCACTAGGTCAGGTGTACAAATATAGTGAGAAAACACCTAACAATTAAAGTATAACATTCAATGATATTAAAAAATGTTTGAGTACAAACCAGAGGGTCTGCCGGAGAAAGAGATGACAGGCTCCTGCCTGTCACACTGATCCTCCATCCTCTGCTTGGCAGCAACGGAAAGCCAGTGGTTTTACCCGTGAGGCATCCTAAATGAAAAAAAGGCACACTGGACAAAAACGTTATCAGGAATATAACAGTGAAAACTTGTATTGAATGCAGTCAAACAAATAGAAACCCATTCCTCTGGTACTCACAGTGTCCACTGGTCTCCTCCCTCTGATGATTTTCTCCACTGCAAAAAAAAATAATCAATAATAATAATTGTGGTTATTCACATAACATCAAGTCATGTATCATATCATTAAAATGTAATCTCAGACCACTTATCATACAGAGCTGGAATGTAATCTCTATAATATATAAACGTTCTTAAACATACGTCAGCAGTGGAAACAAAGTGTAAAATATATATATATATATATATATATATATATATATATATATTATACATTATTATACATATACAAATTTTGAATTTAGCTTGGCTTGCCCCAGCTATTACAAACTCAAACCTTTATAAGCCAATTAATTATTGCAGGAGGCTGCACGTGTACACATAAACATGCTGTATATTATACACACAGCCACTTCGCTTGGCTTCAAGACTTGTGAAAAAAGTGCATGACTAGCAAAAATATCCATCATATCTCCCCTGTCCCTATTGAACTTGAAACTGCATGAGACACCGCCGTGGATATTTTGTCTTTTCTTGCAGTGGGATACCTGTGTAAAACGCTGAGTAACTACCGTAATAAATATGAAATTAACAAATTAATTTAAATGCAAACTCATGGTGGAAACCAAAGCACACGACAAATACTACTTAGCTCAAGACCGTAAAACAAACTCACGGTAAAAGGCAGAGCTCGAAAAAGCTGTTTACCTCAAGGCCACCAGTCAGCCAGCCAGCCAGCCAGCCAGCTAGCGGCCTTTAACTCAATCACACAGGACAAGATAAGTTATAAATAAAACACGTAATTCTTTCACATAGTAACCACTATTAACTTTAAGAAAGACAATATGTACCAGTGTTGATAATGTCATTAGCTGTATCAGCCCATGCTGTTGCTCGCTAACGGACATAGCTACGACATAGCCTACCAAGCTAACATGTGCATGCTAAATACAGATTAAAATTCATTAATAGTTCAAATAACTCACGGTTCGTTCGTTCGTGCACCAAAAGCTGTCCCAATGTGGTCTCCTCTCGTTGTCCAAGGTCCAAAGTGTCAAAAGCCAGTCCAAAATCCAAAGCCAAATATCCAAAAGCCTCTCGTGAGATTCGTAAATGCCGCTCGGAAAGATCTGGAATATACGACTGGCCGATTGAAGACGCAACGTAGTGTATACTGTCTCACTATTAGCCAATCACAGCGCTTAAAGATGGACGAGAGCACGTCACAGATTCGACACGCCACAGACGTGTCCAGACACGAAAAATAACTAAACAGGAAAAAGAAACACGGCGACAGGAAGTCCACAAAATAAAAGCGCTCTATATGTCGGATTTATATAAAATATGAAAGCAAACACTTTGACATTACACTGACATATTTAAAACAACAATACGTATTACTATGTTGCCATAGTTTACAAATGTATGCAGTGAATTAAGTAAGCCATGACAATGCCACGATTTTAGATCCTTATTGTAACTTCAGTGTACATTGTGTGATCAGCTCCAAACTTCACACAGTTGATGAGAGTCCCACCCTGAACACGTCTGCACTGTAATATTGACTCACAATCAGAGCGCCACCTATTGGCGACATGAAATGTCATGTTTTTACACTCGTATGCGCTCCTCCTCATGTGTCAAATTTGGCCGGAAGAGCATCCAGACGTTGCTCACGCTTCCTGTCGAAGATTGGTAGGACGCTTTGAATGCCGTTACCGCGCCGTTATGTCTCCATGTAAGAGGGAGCGACGTTTCCAGTGGGTCGCTACAGTCCCAGTGTTGTGGAACTTTGCACCCCAGTCAAGCATGATGACTTTAATCGTCTGATATGGTAATCGACATGAAAATTCAGGCAAGGGACGACCAGCGACGTGGCATGTGGCCAGGCCAGGCTGCCCTGCACTGGCAGGCGTTCGTAGCACTAACCGAGTTGGCTATGCAAGGGCCCATTCATCACTGCGCAGTTTTAATTGTAGTTGTTTTCAATGAAAACATAAGTCAATTAACAAATAAATTATAGTAAAATTAGAAATTAAATAGTTATTTTACTATTCATTTCTCAGTAATTTTAAATGATTTTTTCCCCTTTTTTTAGAGTTTTAAACTTGAAATTTACAGTTTATTCTCTTAAATAACAGACACATATTTGTGAAATTATGATACATTTGTGAACGTATTTTAACAATAAATATATGTATTTCTAATGTGTTTTTTGTAAAATAACAGAAATATTGTGTGTTTTCACAGTTACAATGATTTCATGTTATTTTACATTTGACATGTAAAATCACAGTCTCTTTTTGTAAATTGAATAGTATTTTAAAAATACAGAATAAATATGTAAAATAAACAGTAAAATTCTGTTATATTACAATTTTTTTTACAGTGTATGTGTGTGTATTGTTGTAGTCTTATCTGTCATAAACTGTAAGAGAGGAGAGCTGTGACCCCGGGTCAGATCGGCTCATGCAGGTTTCGTTTTCAGAAAACAGACGTGGAAGGAAGAGAGTCAGATTCATATAACTTATATGCTCTCAAGATGATTCTTTCTGGGTTTAAAACATGGATCTATAAAAAAGACTAGTTAATATCTATGCTTGAAAGATCTCAACGTAGTAAAGTAAATTAAAACTGCGAGCAGTGATAACGGGCCCTCGCATGGCACGTAACTCGGTTAGTGCTACGACCGTGTCGGGCCGCCTGGCCTGGCCACCGCCACGTGGCCAGTCGTCCCCTGTCGCACCCGGCCACCGCCACGGTGCGGGTCATCCCTGGCCACTGCCACGGCTGGCGCCTGTCGTCCCCGGCCACCGCCACGCAGCCGCCTACACTGCAGTTTACATTTATAAACTGCAGTGTTTAGTTTGCCTTAAGTTTGTTTTAAGGATTTTTCAGTTCCTTACATTACAATACATTTGTTAGAAAACAAATCACCAGTTCCATTCCTTGAAAGGATTAATGAAAAAAGTGAAATAATTTCTAACAGTTTGAACAAGGTTTATAGTAATATATTCCATTTCTAACGTATGTTTCACTGCTGACAGTATCGCGTGAGATTCGTGTCACGTGATCTCATGCGGACGCAGATGTAAACAAACGGACAACGACTCACTTGGTGAGGCGTTTACCCAATGAAACTAGCAGTAAAGTTGAATGTGCGGATACGAAGCGACTGGAGAGATGCGAGCATTGCTGTCTTTTTAGCGAGATCTTGAGGTAAGAGTTTAACTGATATGTAGTATTTGTCAACAGTAGTATGCTAGCTAAAGTTAGCTTGAAGAGCGCGATTGTTTACCTTTACTTGGCAACACCGTCATGTCATCTGCTCCGGGTCGGACGATCCACACAAGTTCGATTTGTAAACAGTAACGTTATTGATGACCGATCAAAGGGCGATCGATACTTTTTGTAAACAATGAAATACGTAGAAAGACTTTGTGTTTTCTCTTAATCCACCGTTTTGCAGGTTGCAGAAGGACCGGATATTTTTCCAGAAGGTGTTTATATTCAGACAAGGCAAGCGCGAAAATAACTTATGTAGATGTAGCCATCTTGTATCTCTTCCGTTTTTGGCCGTCGGCTACTTTTTTCCGACTTTGTAACTGAAACGGTGATAACTCGGGCGTGACGTCATTCCCAGCTCCGGCTTCCGAGGTAAATGGAACGCACCATTATTTCTCTCATCGGTTCGTTCCGCTGGATTACGCCTTGGGAAACAGCGGAAATAGCCCACCGCCAATTTTATTTGAATCTGGCGATTAACCGCCAGAAGAGAATGAGAACAGCAACAGAGAGCAACAGACAGTGAACAACGTTAGCAGGATATTTGTAAGTAGCCTACTTATAATTTCCTTTTCATATATTTTTCATCATAAGGTGTGGGCTACAGTTTATTTCTGCAGCAATATTATCACGTTAATAACGTTATAATTAATGTTATCAAGTTTACATCTTATTTAGTATTTATTTATTTTGGCTAAGTACCATAGTTTATTTTGTATGTATTTCTATTTGTTTGTTAGTATCTATGTTTGGTTACTGACAATTCTAGTGTTTTGAATTTAGTTTGTAGTTTATGTTCACAAGTGTGCATTGTGTTACATTGTTTGTCAGAGAATGGCTACTTCACCGAAAAAGCTGCCCTGGATTGACGATGCAGAGGTTGTAGCCTGTAGGAAGGAGTGTGAGTACCACATTGTAAGTAATAGACGCGCTATTAACATTCATGTGATTGTTTTTCTTCAAATTAACATAAGGAGTTAATGATTGTAATCCCATGTAAAACTTAAATTTTACATGGTCATCTTGCATGAAGAAGAAATGCACAATATTTGCCTGGGGTTGTGTCACCATGTTTTGAAGATCATGATCAAGAAGACCCGTGTTGGTTTGGCCAACGAAAGGTCACTGATAATGAAAAAGGATGAGTTGGCCAGTATTAAACGCAAGCTGCTCGACTGCGAAGGGAAGCTGGCAAGTGCGCTCCAGCAGCTGGAGGTGCTGCAGGCTTCAACCTGCTTTGCAAGAGATGGTTAGTATGTTTCTGTAGTGTTAATGTTGACATAAATATAACTGTGATGGTATATTTGACATAATTGTGTTTATCTGGTTTTATTGTGGCTGGATTGCAAGAAGGTGGTGGTGAAGAGTTTGAAGGCAAAAGTCACTGACTGATTCACTGATGAAGTTATATTTTTGGTCAGCTACTGTTTTCTCATTGGGGTATAATTTTTCAAAACAAATAGGATATTTATTCAAGCAGTTGTGATTTTTTGGTCTCAAAAGTAACTTAATTATTGTATGTGATATGTACTCTCAGCGTACTGCAAGAACAATGAAGTATGGAAGCAGTGCAGAAAAGTGAAGAGTAAATAAAAATATTCAGGAATTGACACATTGACATAAGTAACTGAATGTTTATCAATTTTGTTAAGGCTTTGCACAATTGCTGTGTGAAGTGATGGTCACACAGGTTATGTTAATATTATTTGTATTGATTGTAAAGAATGTAAATGGAAAAAAGGCAATGTGATATTTAATGGCTTTGGGGTTTTTTGTGCATATACATGCAGAGACCTGTGATGCTGCCGTGCAGACGGAGGAGAAGGAGGAGGGGGAGCAGAAGCAGGAGTAGTGTTTATATATATATATATATATATATATATATATATATATATATATATATATATATATATATATATAGATAGATAGATATAGATATTGTTAATTATATTTATGTGTGAGTTCAATATTGTTATGTTATAGATGTTAATTGAAATTAAAAAAAAATGTTTCATTGAATAAAAGTTTGCTATCATCACATAGTCCATAAATCATCTCAGACTCAATTGAGATACTATTATCTGTTGCCAGTAGGTGGTGCTATGATTGTGAGTCGATATAGGCATCTAGTCAGTCACAAGGCTGGAGTATCAACCAAATCTTAATAATTATAAAAATGAGTGGTGAATCACTGATAAACACACCATGAAATAAATAATTTGTGAACAATGTTAATGCTGCTATATCACCTATATGTCTGTTTTCATACTACAATGTGTTGTGTACAACATAATACTCCTTTGTGATTAATTAATCCACTACATAAGTTTGTAAAGCATAGGAACGTCGTACTAAGTTTGTTTTTTTTAATATGTCAGTATGAATCATGTTTGATTTTGCTTTAATATTTTATAAGTGTATTATTTATAGAGAGCTTTTATTTTGTGGACTTCCTGTCGTTGCGTTTCTCTTTCATTTTTTATGTCTGGGCATGTCGAATCTGTGACGTGCGGCTCGCCCCATTTTTGAAGCGCTGTGATTGGCTAATGTGAGATTGTAGTGACGACGTCGCGTATTCAACCATCCAGTCTGATATTCCAGATCTTTCCGAGCGGCGGTTTCGAATCTTCAGAGAGAATTTGGATATTTGGCTTTTGGATTTTGGCTTGGCTTTCGACTCTTTGGACTTTGGAGAACAAGAGGAGAGTACGTTGGACATCTTTTGGTGCTTCGGACGAACGGACCGTGAGTTATTTTAACTATTAATGAATATTTATTTGTATTGAGCATGCACACGTTAGCTTGGTATGTCAGCCATGTAGTAGCTATGTTCGTTAGGGAGCAACCGCATAGGTTGATACAGCTCATGACATTGTCAACCCTGGTACATATTGTCTTTCTTAAAGTAAATGGTGGTCACTATAGTAAAAGTATTATGTGTTTTTTTATAACTTGTATTGTCCTGTGTGGTTGAGTTAAAGGCCGCTAGCTAAGTAGCTACCTAGCCAGGTAGCTACTTTAACTGGTTTGCTGGATGGTGGCCCTGAGGTAAATGGCTTTGTCATGCTCTGTCTTTCACCTTGAGTTTGTTTCACGGTGTGAGCCACTGGTGGAAAACGGCCCGCGGGTGGGCCGGTGAAAGCACAGGCGGTTGTATGTGTCGTGTGCTTCGGTTTCCACCATGAGTTTGCATTTATTTATGAATTTTATATGTATTGCGGTCGTTACTCAGCGTTTTCACAGATATTCCACATTGTCAACACTGTTACATATTGTCTTTCTTAAAGTTAGTAGTGGTCATTATGGAAAAATAATTACGTGTTTTCATTATAACTTTTATTGTCTTGTGTGGTTGAGTTAAGGGTCGTTAGCTAAAGGCCGCTAGCTAAGTAACTACTAGGTAGCTAGCTAGCTAGCGGGCTTTAACTGGCTGGCTGGGCGGTGGCCTTTAGGGGAATAGCTTTGTCATGCTCTGCCTTCTACCATTAGTTTGTTTTACAGTACTTTTGCAGTTTCAAGTTAATAGTTTGAACGGACAAGAGAGATATGATGGATATTTTTGCTTGTCATGCACATTTTCAGGAGTCTTTTAGCGCATGTGACGTGGCTGTGTATGATATACCGTATGTTAATGAGTACACATGCAGCCTGTGTGAGAATGTAGTGGCTTATAAAGGTCTGTGTTTGCAATAGCTGGTGTGTGTGTGTTGTGTGTGTGTGTGATTTTATTCTTTTATATTTGTTATAATTGTTAATGTTGCTGCTATGTTTAAGAATGTTTTTATATCATAGAGAATAGATGTATAGTCCAGCTCTGTATAAGTGGTCTGACATTTTTTAATGGTATGTATTATTTGATGCTATATGAATAAAATGTAATTGAAATTTTATTTAGTCAATTTTATTTTTTTGCAGAGGAGAACATCATTTGAGGAGGAGACCAGTGGACACTGACTCTCAGAGGAAGAGTTTTCAATTTGTTTCACACATTCAATACAAGTTTTCAGAGTTATATTCCTGATAACGTGTTTGTCTAGTGTGCCTTATCTTTCCATTTAGGATGCCTCGCGGGAAGAGCCACCGGCTGTCCGTTGCTGCCAAGCGGAGGATGGAGGAGCGGCGTGACAGGCAGGAGCCTGTCATTTCCTTCTCGGGCAGACCCCCTGATATGTACTCAAACTTTTTTTATTATTAAATGTTTCACTTTATTAATTGTTAGATGTTTTCTCACTATATTTAGTGTCAAGAGCTATGCTTATATAATTATTAGAAATTATGAATGAAATTTCTGACTGATTTTTTTTACTTTTTCACTAGCCCACGGGACTGGACAGCGCCATGCCGTGAGGAGGTGGCCAACTTCTGCTCACACCGGCCGCAGCCACAAGTTGGTCATCCCGCCGGAGTCTCCAGGCAAAAAGGTAATGTTGTTTTGGAAGTCATTTGACAAATGATGTTTGATGTTAATCATAACCTTGTTTGCATGATAATAATTCTTTGTCGTGTTGTCCCAGTTTGTTCTTCTTGTCGGGGACTCCCACCTTCGCAGCATCGTCATTACAGAGGAAGCGACCTGTGGCACTTGGCCAGTCCACAGGTGCTGAGAAGAGGAGGGTGGTTCACAAGGTTCGTCAGTTTTGATTATGTTTTATTTGAAAAATGTGTATATGTTTGAATGTATGGATGCTTTGTTTTTGATGAAGCATTTCCACTAATAGTCTTCCTGTGTTTTTATTTCACAGGGCGTGTGTTCCACCCCCCGCACTCCTGTCCTGTTCAGCTCGAAGATCCTGGAGGCGATGGACCAGCTCGTGCCTGCGGACCTCAGTGCCCCCGTGCACTCCCCTGCAGTTCCGGAAGGCCGACGGGTAATTATAATTTAAATTAGAGTTTTTTTTTTATGACATGTTGTAAAGTTTCCACTTTTTAATGTTGTTTTTCCCGATGTCAAAAGGGAGCTCTTTTTTCAATACGTCTTTGTTTTGTCTGTTTTCTACATTTTATAAGGTGGAGCGTCGTAGGAAGGTGGTGGCTTCCGAGAAGACTCCTAAGGTAAGTGTACTTTGTTTTAAAGTAAATGATGTATATAGAATGGTGTTTGCGTGTACATATAATAATATAAAAACAAAACTTTAGTGTAATTTATGCTCAATGATTGAATAGTTCCACAAATTGACATATTGGAATTAAAAAATGTAATTTTAGTTGAATTCACATTTTGTGTAAATAAATGTAACTTTAAAAACAGTGTTATACACACACTTGCGAATCGTTAATATGCAAATGTTGCTTACTTTTGTCAATATGTTAATGAGGACTAATGGAATTATATATGTATGTGTGTAAAAAGTTTTATTTATGCTCATTAATGATTAAATACTTTTTTCAAATTCAAATTGATATATTGAAATAAGAAAAAACATTTTAGTTTCATTCACATTGTGTAAATAAATGTAACTTTAAAAAACAAGTCTAATATACAAACTTGCGATTAGTTAATAATGAGGACCCGTTAAAATCATCTGCTCTGCGAAGTGTTCCGCGATCATTCCTGTTTTATTGTGAAATGGCGGTAGCAGTAAAAATGATTGATGATTGAAGTTGGTTGCTGGTTTTTCCCTGTATTTAGCCCTTGAGGAAGACAACCACCACAGGTAATTCCAGCAAAGGTAAGAAGGTGCTGATGTGGTTTGCGTGTGTTTGGAGAAGTCTCCGTTGGCGGTTGTTGCAGGTACTAGTGTTAGGGCTAGGTCATCTGTGGATGTGGATACATCGGTTGCGTGCAGTGTTGTGGCTGCCATCAAGCACGTTGTTGCTCCTGTGTGTACGTGGCAACGTTCTGATGTTGATGACATACGCGTAGAGGGTGTCAAGTTGAAGGAGTTCATTGATGAGGCAAGTCAGGACGGTAACGGGAAAGAGAAGTGCAAGTTGGTTGAGGGGCATAGTGTGTTTGGCGGGAATTGGAGAGTAGCTATTGGTGACTTTGTGGAGAAGTCAGAAGAGACTGAGCGGTACGAAGAGCTGCAAGCAGCGCTCTTCAGCAGTGGGATGTGCTTGTTGAACCTCCATCATGCGGTTAGTGCCATCATTCTTCACGAAGGTTATTTTGTGTTTGTTGATTGTGGCACACAGGATGCGTCTGGGCTGGCATCCAAGATTGGTACGTCTGTCGCAGTGTTCAACACGTGCCTTGGTGACCTGATGCTTCATATCGGGAAACTACAGCAGTCTTTAGGGGCAAAATGGTTTAGCATTAGTAGCATATCTGTCAAGTCTTGTTCAGATGATGCTGATGTGGAGAGGGCTGTAGCTTGCACAGTCAGTGATGTTGACGTCAGAGTTGCAGATGATGCTGATGTGGAGAGGGCTGTAGCTTGCACAGTCAGTGATGTTGACGTCAGAGTTGCAGATGATGCTGATGTGGAGAGGGCTGTAGCTTGCACAGTCAGTGATGTTGACGTCAGAGTTGCAGATGAGGTTGAGGAGTGCACTTCTCTTAGGGTTCAGACCAGTGTTAGAGGATCATTCCATCAGGGGAATAGTCGCTTTACACATGGGGGTGTCCAGTGCATGGCCATAGCTTTGACGGGCATTGTGAAGCATACTGTTGCCAGTGTGTTTTCATGGAGTGCAGCAGATCTGGACAAGGTTGTAGTTGAAGGTGACCGGTTGTACACGTGTCTGCGTAAGAAGGGCATCTCTGGCTCTTCTGAGATATTGTGTGTTCCTGATTTGCCTAAACAGTTAGTTGTTGAGGGACAGCAGTTCGAGTGTGACCATGGTGACTTTGTCACTGGTGATGTTGATGTGGTATGTGGAGACCTAGTTGAGGCTAAAGTGTACCACACTCTTTCTAATGGCTTGGAAACTGTTTTCCAAGTATGACACGTGTTTACTCATGGTGTGTGGCACTACATGTAGTGTCATTTGTCAGAATGGAGAGTATGCTGTGGTGGATTCCCATGCCCATAGTGGCAGTGGAATGCCAGATGCAAATGGTAAAAGCGTGGTTGTTTACTTCAGGTCTCTTAAAGACCTGAAAAATCATATATCCAGTTTGGCTGGATCGCTTTGTACAGCACAGAAGTTGTTCGAGATAGCTGGTGTTCGTGTTGTCCAGTTGTCTCAGAGCTCTAGTTGTCCAACAGTGTCATGTGGAGACACTGTCATGGCTGATGCATCCACTGAGTTAGCTTTTGCGGAATCAGTGGATTTTAGTAGTGTATCTGAAGTCACAGTGTCATGTGGAGACACTGTCATGGCTGATGCATCCACTGAGTTAGCTTTTGCGGAATCAGTGGATTTTAGTAGTGTACCTGAAGTCAACAATGTTAGAGTTTCTAAGCGCAAGAGGTCAGTGGGTCGTTGTGTTTCACAAACCCCTGTTCTTGTTGAACCAGATGTTGATTCAGATGTTCAGTTTGTCAGTGATGTCACTGACAAGACTATGGTGTTTGATCCTCTTGGTAAAGAGGTCGCTCAGGCTTTGTGCTCACAGTTAAAAGTGCATTTTGAAAAGCTTGATTCAGTTCACTGTACAGATGCTGTTTCCTTAGGGACTCCATGTAGTAAGGAGAATATTGTAGGTGATGGTAACTGTTTCTTTAGAGCAGTCTCCCAAGCTGTGAGTGGCTCACAAGAGCACCACAGAGCTGTGAGGCGTGCTGTTGTTAAGCAATTAGAAAAGAATGCAGGGCAATATAGTAATGTTTTAAGACCTGGATATTGTTCAGTGGCAAATAATATCTTCACTTATGTCAGTGATTTATGGTTAGAATATAGTTGCAGGGGTAGTTGTTTGTCGAAGCAGGGGATCTACTTGGAGAACTCTAATGGTAATCATTATGAGATCGTTGTTTGTGTTCATCAGGATCAGGGCTGTTATGGTTATTGCAAAGGGAGTAGGTCACGTTCTGTAGGGTACAATCTTAGGCGGCATAGTGTAATAGAAGTAGTTGAGTGTAAAACAATGTTGAGTCCACTGGATAGTGTAGTGAAAGGACAGAGTAATAAAGATATGTGTAGTTCAAATAGTAGTTCTTCTTCAAAGTATTTGAAAAAGAGAAAATTGGTCAGATTGGAATTTAAATATCAGGACAATGTCTTGTTTCAGCAGAAAGCTAAAACACTAAGTGTAGGAAAATATAAGGTAAATGTGTTGCATAGGCAGAGAGTTAAGGAAATGAGTGTTGGTAAGTATAAGGTAAATGTCTTGCATAGGCAGAGAGTTAAGGAAATGAGTGTAGATAAATATAAGGTAAATGTGTTGCATAGGCAGAGAGTTAAGGAAATGAGTGTTGGGAAATATTATACAAATCAATCACATAGGAATGATGTAAAAGCCAGGAGTAAAAGGAAGTATCATGGTAATCTTGAGTATAAGAAGCGTGTCATAGCAGCGGTCTGTGTTAAGAGGCTACAAATGAACAAACAGGCAGAGCAGTTTAATGTTGTTACAGAACAGTTTCTGGAGAAGGTTAAAGATGGACCAGATTTTGTGTGTTGTGTCTGCCATAGATTGTTGTTTAGACACCAGGTTGTAAGTTGTAGAAAAGATAGTTATAGAAGCGTAAATGCAGTAGCTTCAGTTGCAGATGCATGTATTTCAGAGGAATATTTGCATACATGTAATGAGGACTGTATAGTACCATGTCAGTGGTCGAGTACAGCACGCGGTCAGCTGTGGATTTGTTGCACATGTGATCGTAAGATAAAAAGAGGTGTCATGCCACCTGAAAGTGCAACAAATAATTTAGAGGTTCAGCCTATTCCCTCGGAATTGTTGTGTCTGAATAGTTTAGAGCAGCATTTGATCGCGATGCATATTCCCTTTATGAAAGTGTTAGCGTTGCCTAAAGGGGGGCAAAATGGAGTACATGGTCCTGTGATGTGTGTTCCTGCTAACATCATGCAGACAAACAATCTGCTGCCCCGTTCCAATATGGAAGGGTCTCTGTTGCCAGTTAAACTGAAGCTTAAGTTAACTTATAAAGGGCATTATGAATTTAAGTATGTTGATGCTATGCACGTTAGGCGAGCATTGTGCTTTTTAAAGCAGACCAATGCTCATTATAGGGACATTGAGTTTAATGAAGAGTGGCTCAATGAGTTTTGTAGGAAACAAGATGAGGTTGTAGAGGACAATGATAATGCGGGAAATGATAAAGCATCTCCAGATGTGGATGATGAGCTTATATATATATTCTTTGCTCAGTACATGTCTGAGGTACAGCAGGTTGTTTCGGGTGTGTCGATAGCTTTAAGAAAAGGACAAGGAGGTCGTACAAAACAATTGGTAAATCATTTGTTGAAAGACCCAGAATCATTGAAGAAGTTGTTGGAGTTTGATGATGGATATCGATTCCTCAAACCTATTAGAGGTACTCCATCCTTCTGGCAAGGAGCCCAGCGTGACCTGATAGCTTGTGTGCGTCAGCTCGGTGTTCCTACGTGGTTCTGCTCCTTTTCTTCTGCCAACGTGCGATGGAAAAATCTTCTCTCCAGCATTTTGAGACAAGAGGGTAGAACAGATACGGCTGAGGGTTTAGAGTGGGCAGACAAATGTGACCTGCGGATGTTTGACTTCCGCTGGCATTGTTTCCTGAGAGAAGTGCTCATGTCTCCATCGCATCCAATTGGTAAAATTGTAGATTACTTTTACCGAGTGGAATTCCAGCCAAGGGCGTAACTTTGAGTTGAACATTGGGGGGGTTGAGATTTCCGCCTGTGAAGCAGGTGTATATATATATATATATCTTTGGAGACTATGGTGGGGGGATTGCGATCCTGTAGGGGGGTCCGGGGGCATGCCCCCCCAGGAGAAAATTTTAAATAATTTCATTTTAATGCATCAATTTGGTGAACTCTGAGAAACAAAATATGACATATCAATTACTGACCAATTTCTTACAAACTGCTGGTACTGATACAAATGTTGACATACTAAATGGGGTTGATGAGTTTAAGCATTCAAGAAAAGATGAAAACAAAAATGACTAAATTAAACTATTTGTTTATTATATAATAATAATAATAATAATATAAGTGGGTGACTATTCCTCAGCCTTCCTTGGTGTTTTGGTTTTGACTAAAGCCTCGTTCACATACGTCGCCACTCGCCCATCTCTGAGAGACAGCTGTCAATTAATGTGAATGTGTTCTAGTGGAATGTGGTCAGGACAGGCGATGCGATGTGGTCGATCGGAGATCAAATTATTTTGACAAACTAACTTTAGTTCAGTAACATGATTTGACTCGTGAGAGGTGGCACTGGAGCCCTAGCAGTAGCTACCTCCTGTTGGGAAGATACTTTTATTCTTTTGCTTTTTTTCGCGTGCTTTCTTCAAACCACCGCTGATGCGGGGAGAGACAGTAGAGAAGCGCAGGTCTGGCAAGGTGGGCGAAACCAAATCTCAGAGCGGGAGGGGGCACAGACAAACGTCACTATTTTTTACTGGTAAATTGAGAAAATCTACCACACTGTTGTGATTATAATGCTAAACATTCAATATCAATAATTATGATATCAAATTGAGTGGGTTGTGGTGGCTGGTTTGGATTATTGGGTGGGTTGCAACCCACCCATCCCCCCCATAAATTTCGCCTATGATTCCAGCAACGAGGTTCACCTCATGTGCATTGTTTGTTTTGGATAGAGAAAGCCCCACAGATTGATGTGAACACAGATGAAGAGGTAGTTCAGTTCATTGATGAATATGTGACGTGCGAACTACCTTCACAAGATAAAGAGTTGTCTGAAATTGTGAAAACTGTGCAGCAGCATTCAAAGAGGCATTCTAAGAGTTGCAGGAAGCATAAGACGGTTTGTCGTTTTAACTTTCCCAGGCCAGCATCTGGCAGGACATTTATATGTCACAGCATAGAAGATGAGCCTATGTGCAAGTGCCAGAAAGACGGTGACAGCGTGTGCACATGTAAGAAGCAGGCTCCGAAAATCTCTAGTAAGAAGAAGAGAGAGCTGGCTTCTAAGATCTTAAAGGACATTAAGAAAGCTCTGTCAGATGAGACTGTTACCTATAAGAGTGTGGAGCATTTGTTCACCCATCTAGGTATCACTCAGGAAGTTTTTGAAACTGCATACACATGCTTGGCTCGAAAGACCCATGTTGTAATGAAAAGGCAGCCTAGTGAGGTTTGGGTAAATCAGTACAGAAAGCGTTTGTTAAAATGCTGGAATGCCAATATGGATATCCAGTATGTTGTTGATGCTTATGCGTGTATTGTCTACATCATTTCCTACATCTCCAAGGCAGAAAGGGAGATGGGATTGTTGTTGGGGAATGCCCAGAAAGAGGCTTCCAAAGGTGATAATGTCAGTGCAAAGGAGGCACTGAAAAAACTTGGCAGTGTGTATCTGCATAACAGAGATGTGTGTGTGCTCAGGAAGCAGTCTACAGGTTGACAAACATGCATCTTAAGGAGTGTTCTAGGAAGGTTGTGTTTGTCACAACAGGGGACAATGTTGTTAGAATGAGTCTGCCTATTAGTGTGTTGAGGCAAAAAGCATCATCCGGCGATGTCAGTAGTGAGGACATGTGGATGACTAGTTTAGTTGACAGGTATAAGAACAGGCCAAACGACAGCACGTTTAATGCGATGTGTTTGGCAACATTTGCATCTGAATATCGAATTCTGAGTAAAAATGAGAAATCCAAGACCCGGATTCCGCTACAAAATGATTGTGGTTTTGTCACCAGAAGAACGCGAACACAACCTGCAGTTGGTTCGTTACGCGCGCTTCTCAGAGACAAAAAATACAGAATCATTTTATCAGAGTATTTTGCAGCTGTTTTTGCCGTATCGTGCAAATGTGCAGCTGAAACCTCAACCATTTGAGACATATGAGCAGTTTTACATGAACGCTCATGTGAGGTTTAGTGATGGGTCAAATAATTCGGTCAAATCAGTGGTGGATGTGAACAGAGGCAAATTTGAAATTCAAGGAGACGAATTGGATAACATTCAGAAATCTATCGATGCAAATGGTGTAGTGGAAGATGCGTGGGCTGAGCTGTGTCCAGAGAGTGAGCTTGCGAGGTTAGAGTGTGAGCAGGAGCGTAGAGACACGCTGCAGGTAGATGAAGGGCAGGAGGAATCTATTCCTGATCTAGCTGTGACTGGGGCACAAGTTGCACATTTAGAAAGGCGCAACAACATCATGTGTAGAAATGATGGTTTAGCCTTAGTCAGGTCTCTGAATAAGACCCAGCTGTCTGTATTTTATCAGGTCAGCAATGGTGTTTGGAGAGGATCAATGGTAAGAAACCTGATCCTTTGCATGTGTTTATCACAGGTGGTGCAGGGACAGGAAAGAGCCATTTGATAAAGGCTCTTCAGTACGAGTCGATGAGGTTGTCAGTGATAGGTTGATAGGTTTTCAATGTAATGAGTCCCAGGGACCCACAGGTGGTGAGTTGAGTGGGTCCCTGGGAAATTCAATGGGTCCCGACTCCCCAGTTAAAAAAAAGGAATTCTTTCTTATATTATTCTATTTCTTAAATTTTATTGAGTGTTAAACTCCTTTTGATGGTGGTATGATATGGTTATAATAAACGGATATATTCATTGAACATGTATGTTCAAAATGTATCTGAAATTAAACAAATAAAATTCCAAATCTGAAAAGTTTATTGCAAAACAACTGTCACAGTGGCATGACATATGACATTCAAATCAAACAGCATTTTTGTAGCAACATAAATAGCACCAAAATAAATTACTAAAATTCAAATCAAAACAAAATGGTGTCTCTATGGTCTGTAGTACCAAAATAAAATTTCAATAAAAGTGCTGATTTTAACAAATGAACAAAACATTTTCATCACCATGACAGAGTCAATAAATGAATTGTCACCAAAATATTTCATCTGAACATCAACTAAATCAAATGAACCGAGTCAATCACTGTGAAACTTTTAGTGTATTTAGCTACTGTATTAGCCAGGGATGTGATCGGCAAAGAATAAAAAAGCAGGAAAATCCCCCCCCCCCTCCCGAATTGTTTCACATTAATGTAGAACATTACATTAATGAGAAAACTGGGTACAACTAGGGGGGATCCCCTGGAAGAAAATGTTGTCAATTTTAACAATTAAATGCATCAATCTGGACTACTAGAAAATTGTAAGATTTGTTTAACTTAAATATTTATTATTTACCAATGCATTGTATCAGCAGGTTAAAGACAATAGGCATATAGAAATTGCACAAAAGACCAGCTCATCCCTAAAGCCTTCTCTCCCCATCTCATGTGAGGTGGAGAAGGAGGAGAAAGCTTGGCCACACGCGCTGGGTGAGAGCTCAGCACCCGAGTCTATCACTGACGTTTAGCATTTACTCCTGATTACTGTTTGCATGCCGACGAGGCAGGGCAAGTCATGTTCTCCTCATTTCCATAGTTAACCGCTCCTGCTTCAGCTTCTAGCCCGTGGTCGGGAAGCACAGCGGAGACTTTGGTTTGCTCTGCTTTGAATGAAGTTCCACCGCGACAACGCGCACTACTTGCGGAGTGACACGAAGACATGAATCAGAGGCACAAAAAGCCGGATTTCCGGATTTATCCGGAAGAATTACATCCCTGATTAGCTAAAAAATGAAACATAACTAACACAGTGGAAAGTCTTTTGAGAAAAATGAAATGATGCAGATATGTTTTTGGTGTACAAGAATGAGCACAGCATCGAGCAGTGGAAACGTGGGTTTATTTACTATGAAGTTCGTATTTTTAATTGTTGAAATGAAATCAGCGGTGACAGGCTAGTTGTTTTGGTAGCGGCTAAATAAGCATGTCGCGATACTTTGTACAAAGGATCACGTCTGCACCCAGTAGTGCCAGTTACTGTGATTAAACACGAGTTTTTAATGTTCACAATGTATCGTTTTTCATGGGAAAAATGAGGTGCGTCCCCGGGACGCATGGATAGTGAGTTTAGTGCGTCCTTTCAGATTTTAATGCGTCAGGGCAACATCACTGGGTTGTTGTCACCAGAGTGTCGGCATCCTGACAACACTTGTGTTTTGTTGACGGCTCCTACGGGCATTGCTGCATACAATTTGCATGCATCAACGATACACACCACGTTTAGCATTGGAAAGGATGTGCGCTTACCGTACACTCCTTTGGGTGAGGAGAAACTCAGTTCTCTCCGTGCTAAATATGTTGATCTCCAGATATTGATCATTGATGAGATATCTATGGTAGATCATAACCTGTTGTCATACGTTGACGGTAGATTGAGGCAAATCAAACAGACTGGTGACTTTTCCCCATTTGGTAATGTCAGCGTTATCGCGGTTGGAGATTTTTACCAATTGCCTCCAGTCAAAGGGAAACCGTTGTACGTAGATGCTGTAGGTGTTGATTTGTGGTCCAGTTTATTTAGTGTTGTGGAACTGACACAAATAGTTCGGCAGAAGGATGAGGTCTTTGCTCAGTCGTTGAACAGAGTTAGAACTCGTTCAAAGAAGACTCCCATGTTGGAGTGTGACATTGCAATCTTGAAACGTTGTGAAACTGGTGAAGTCAGCTCAGCTTTACACATATTCCCGACGAACAGACAAGTAAATGAGCACAACCTTCAGCAACTGTTCACGACGTGTCCTGAGTATGTGCAGATAGATGCTCAGGACTACTTCAACAATAGTAAAACGGGGAAACTGGAGTTGAAGACTGGACATCATGCCACAACTTACAGTACGTGTTTAGCAGAAGAGTTGCTGTTGGGTAGGGATGCGCGTGTGATGTTGTGTAAGAACATTGATTGTTAGTGATTGTTTAGTTAATGGAGTTTGTGGCACTGTAACCCACATTGTTCAAAGTGAGACAAGCAACTTTCCTCCAAAGGTGTTTGTTAAGTTTGATGATGATGTCGTGGGTCAGCAGAGGAGGAGACAAGCGGTAGGTGTTTGCCCCGAATTGTTTGATTCTGTAGGCATTGATCCGGAGGAGGAAAGGGTTACAAAGAAAGGTGGAATGCGCCGGCAGTTTCCACTCAAATTGGTGTGGGCTTGTACAGTGCACAAGGTTCAGGGATTGACTGTAGATAATGCTGTTGTGTGTCTGGAAAGCATTTTTTCTGCAGGACAAGCGTACGTTGCATTGAGTCGTGTTCGAAGTTTGGCAGGATTAATAATTCAAGAATTTCAACAGAAAGTAATCTATTGCAAAGATGACATTAAGGACATAATTGAAAACATGCCCAAATTCTTAGTTGAAAATGTAACTAAGGCCGAATTGAACCCAAATTCTTTCAATGTGTTCTTGATCAACGTTCAAAGTTTATCTCGACACAAATCAGATCTGGCATCCTGTACACAGCATTTGCAGCTTAACTGTATTGCTGTTACAGAAACATGGCTTCCTGCTTCTCCTCCAAACCAAACATTAGACATTGATGAATTTACTTTCCATAGTTCTCCTCGCAGTTTATCTTATAGCAGCAACGATCCGGCCTTAGTTGCACTGCAAGGACAAGAACATGGAGGAGTCGGCATGTAAAAAGCAGACAATGTGGCCTGTGACATAATCAAAGTGCCACAAGTAAATTTGGAATGTTTAGTTTTCAAGTGTCTGACTAATGATATATTGATTTCCATCATCTACAGACCTCCATCATATCCCATGACTTTGTTCAAAGAACATCTAGCCAAGTTAATTGATTGGCTAGATCCAAAAGCTAGCACTATTGCAGTCATGGGAGATTTTAATGATATTTTGAGGTCCTCATCCATCTGCAAACTTCTAACTGACAAAGGCTACGTTCAGCTTGTCACTGAAGCCACAACTGAGAGAGGAACTCTGATTGATCATGTGTATGTAAAATCCACACACTATGAAGTTGGTGCAGTGGTTAGGCCAACTTATTTCAGTGATCATGAGGGGATAGTTTGTACTTTTAGACGTGCAGATTAGTCCACAGGTTTAGCTCATGTGGTCAGCTGTGGTGGCCAGTGATTCTTTATCTCTGTATTGTCTAATGAAGTTGCTTTGCAGTTCCTCCTTGTCTCAGGTGTTCCGGCCGTTTGTTGTGATGTTTCTTCCAGGTGTTAGATGAGGTGCATCTGGTGAGGGCCATGAGGTGAGTAAACTGTAAGTATTTGTGTATGTAATAGTAGTTTTCATCTCTTTGGTTTGATTGGTTGTTGTTGTTGCTGCTGTTTTATGTATTTGGCTAACTATGTGAGGTGGCAACATTGGTTAGGGTTCTTTTCCTGCATTAACAACAGCATTTAATTGTTGCATTATATGCAATTACACTTATAATTGCATATCTACACTTATATGCTGTTGCAAATGCAGGTTTTGCTTTTCCTTGGAAAGTATAGTCAAAAAGCAAAAGACACTGGTAATGGTACTCCTGGTTTACTGGGATGGGGTTCGATTCCCTGCTGTCAGGGTCAGACGTTAAGGTTTTTTCCTACTTGCCCATCGGGCAAGTACTTTTCAGATCTACTTGCCCTGCCTAAATTCTTACTTGCCCTGCCTAAGAGGTTCTTTTTGTGGTGCTGCGGTGTTGTGCAAATTTTCTTCAAGACTTATATCTTACTAAAATCCATTATCTGTTGACTGTAGACGACACTACACAACACTTCTTCTGTCAGAAAGCTGTTTTTATTTTTCATTTGTCATTACATTTCATATGAAACTTCTCCCTGCTCTCTTCCAACCAATGAAAGAAATGTTGTGACATTGTCAAATTGTGAAATTGCCTTGGTTGGAATAAATAAAAAGAAAGACAGAAAGAAAGAAATTTACCCGTACACAGTGCATCAGTGCATTCTGTGTGTGTCTGTGTGCGTGTATGCATGTATGTTATACCCTCCGTGCCCTTTCCGAGCATGTGAGCCACCTGTTTAAAGCACGATCACTGTTGAAATCTTGAACAGGAGGGCCTTCAATAGCCAAAAACATTAGTTTTGACAACATTTTTACAGACAGTTGGCTCCCCCAGTCAGACTTTATTCTTTTCATGGCGCTGAAGCCACGCTCGCATGCTGCAGTGGAGAGTGGCAGCACCAGGATCACCTCAATAACCATCAGGAGGTTGGAGAAAGTCTTTTTTCGTTCTGGGTCGAGAAGAAAATCCTCCCATGCCCTGGCTTGCTCGCTCGGTGGCAGGGACTTTATCAGCACCTTGGCAGCTGGCCATTCAGAATACTTTGCCTTCTTGCGATCGCATCCATTATGGTCCAGTACTTCGGCAAAGGGGCCAGTAACTGTATGGAGGAAGTCACTGCCGTAGTGGGCCAAGTCTTGCTTGTCTGAGGGCCACTCTCTTGGATCTGCAAGATTGGAAGCTGCTTTCAAGACTTCATCTGTCTCCACATCCTTGAAGCGCCTAAGCAGACTTTCATGGACTTTGTCCAGCAGCTCCTTCTTCGTTCTGTGACATAAAATGTAGAAAAAAATGAATGACATGATTTGAGTCAGGTCATCTGATGGGAATCACAAAGGAATGACATGTTAAGCTGCTTTGAACTGACTAAAATATGAAACAGAGGTTTAATTTAACTTGATCAATTTTTTACTTGAATTTACATCTTCTCCATTGCCTCCTGGCTTTAATTGATAAGGTCAGAACATATAGCAGATAGCCTTTCTGGGAATAAATTCTGGGTCTTAATTTTCCCAAAATATCAAAAGTTAACATGAATGTTAATCACTCACCTCCGGCATGCTTGATCTGACCTGTATCTTGACCTGACGTCCACTCCATTTGTCGTCTGGAGATTCAGAAGAGATGCATACTGCATGAACAGCTGCTCCGTTTTGGCGACATGATAAGCTGTCGTTAGACGTTTTTTTATCTGGTTGTGGCTCTCCAGGTAGAGTCTTTGGACACAACGGTCCATCGGTCCGGGAACATTTCGGTGTTTTTTAGCCTGTACGCAGGCCAGGTGAGGAAGTGACTTGCTATGGCTGTCTAAATTTTGTTTGCGATAGCTGTCGTTCCCGCGGAAGAAAGAGCCGTTTTTATTGGCTTTCGAAGGAAACTCCCTGCACACCGTACAAAACATACAGGCCCCGTCGTACTCCACCCACGAATAAATTTCCTTCCATGAAGGCAGGAAACTTCTTTTTCTTTTGTCCGTTTCGTATATTGTTTTTCCTGTTTTTTCCGAGCCGTCCGCCATTTCTGTTACCGCCGCATGTGAAACAACGTCACCGTACGTCTGCGTCGGTACGTCAGCACGTCAGCACAGAGGCTCAGCCAATCGAAGCACACACAAAAAAAGAGAAAAAAAAAGCAGCACACTGCAACTGCCGCCTCCACAGCAGCAGACAGATGATACGAATTTGTCGGAGTTTGTGCTTGCCCGACCGTTCAAGTCTGAACAGGTTCTACCTGCCCGCCGGTTATTTTTACTTGCCCCGGGCAATCGGGCAACCGTTATTGTCGAACCCTGCTGCGGTGTCCTGCTATTTTTGGCATTTACATGAAGGAATGTACATGTAGTAATATATGTAAATTTTACATGGATATTGTACCACTGTTTCTCCGAGAAGAATACGTACGAGTTGTAGAAATGTTACAAAAGAAATGACAATGTGTACAATATATATAATTATGTGTTTGTTTCCCCCACAGGCTGTGGCGTGTTCATGACTACCTATTTTGAGGAAAACAAACAAGTCGAGGTGAAAGTATATGGCTGGATCGGAGGCGGACAAAGCATTTAATTGCAGCTCACATGAACACCATTTGAGTAAATGGTTACAAATGCATTTACAAGACCAAAACTTCATACTCGTTATAAAATGTTTGATATGAAAGATCTTGTAATGAACCAAATTACTCATTCTATGACTGTTTATATAAACTGTATAAAAATGCTGACAAATAATAAAGTTAAGAATTGAGCCTGTTAAGTTGAGCCATTTTCTGTGTTTCTGGAACCCAATGTGATGTATTTTCAGTTCTTGTAGAAGTTAAACATCAAATGAAATCAAATCCATCTCTCCCTTGACTCAAATCTTCTATACAAACTCCAGGCTGTCACCAAGGCAAAACTGTACACCAGACAGAATAATGATCAAATAGTCTTGAAGTGTCACAACATTGGAACTGTAGCGATGCACTGGAAACGTCACTTTCCTCTTACATGGCGAAAAAGCGTTCAAGACGTCTTCCCAATCTTCAACAGGAAGCGTGAGCAACGTCTGGAGGCTCTTCTGACCACATTTAAGGTGCATCTGGCCAACACATCAGGAGGAGCGCTTAAAAACATGACATTTCATGTTGCCAATAGGTGTTCCTCCTTCCCCTCCCCCTCTGTCTACAGTCACAGAGCGGACAACCTTCTCGATGTCTCACTGATAGATCTCTGACTCCCCCTAGTGGTTACTGTCTGTGTTTGTTCCCTCTGTAGGGAAGATTGAGAGTATGAATGAGTGGAAAACGCAGGTGGTTAAAAACATTTTATTTCCCCACTTCATGTTGACTTTAGGTGGTGGGTCCAAGAGGCTTTTTTGTACATCTCCACATGGTCTATCTAGCAAAAATATATTTAATGCATGTATGCCCAACCTAAGGGGGTGTTACTCAGAAAAAGGGCATAAAATCAGTCACATTTCATGTTGCCATTAGGTGGCTCTCTGATTGTGAGTCAACATTGCAGTGCAGAAGCGTTCAGGGAGGGGGACTCTCATCAAACGTGAGAAGTTTGAACCAGATCGGACAATGGACACTTAAGTTACAGATTAGAGTGTTATGAAGCATGACATTTGTCTGCACTGGGCACCGTCCTGGCCATGCCCTTTGACTTAAGTAAGACCTTTTGATGATTTTTAATAGTTGAGGCCTCTAGAACAGGCTCACAAAGTTTGGTAGGAATCAGATCAACAGTCTAGGAGGAGTTCGTTAAAATACTGCATACAAAAGGCTTTTTTGTACATCTCTACATGTTCTATGTACCTACAAAGTTTCATGCGGGAATGTCAAAGCTAAAGGTGATCTTTCTCTTCAGAGGAGGATTAAAAGTGTAAAAACATGATATTTCCAGGTACCATCAGGTGTCGCTCTGAACTCATGTCAATATTGCAGTGCACACGGGCTCAGGGTGGGACTCTCATCAAACGTGAGAAATTTGAACCAGATTGGTTCAAATGACGGATGACGGACACTGAAGTTATAACAATTTCGATTATTGTGGCGAAGCATGAAATTTGTCCTTGTTCATGGTGCCGCCCTGGCCATGCCCTTTGACCTATGTAAGAACTTTCGATGATTTTGCATCGTTGAGGCCTGTAGAACAGGCTTGCAAAGTTTGGTGGGAATCGGATCAGTGCTGTATGAGCAGGTCTTTAAAATATAGTGCATGAAAAAGGCGATAAATTCGGTTAAATTTGACATTAAATGCAAAATAACTGACTTCCTGTACATTTTTCGGGCATGGGTCCCCAGGGTTTTTTGTAGATCTCTACATGTTCTATGTACCTACAAAGTTTCATGCATGTACGTCAAAGTTAAAGGTGTTCAATCTCTTAAAAGGAGCGGTAAAAGTGTAAAAACATGATATTTCCAGGTCAATATTGCAGTGCAGATATACTCAGGGTGGGACTCTTATCAAACTTGAGAAGTTTGAACCAGATCAGACAATGGACAATGAAGTTATAACAGTTTAGAGTTTTGTGAAGCATGACATTCGTCTGCACTCGTGGCGCTGTCCTGGCCACGCCCTTTGACTTATGTAAGACCTTTTGATGATTTTTAATAATTGCGGCATCTAGAACAGTCTCACAAAGTTTGGTAGGAATCAGATCAACGGTCTAGGAGGAGTTCGTTGAAATACTGCATACAAAAGGCGAAAAATCTGTTAATATTTCACATTAAATTCAAAATGGTTGACTTCCTGTACATTTTAGGGTATGGGTCCAAGAGGCTTTTTTGTACATCTCTACATGTTCTACGTACCTACAAAGTTTGATGCGGGTAAGTCAAAGCTAAAGGTGATCTTTCTCTTCAGAGGAGCGGTAAAAGTGCAAAAACATGATATTTCCAGGTACCATCAGGTGGCGCTCTGAACTCATGTCAATATTGCAGTGCACACGTGTTCAGAGTGGGACTCTCATCAAACGTGAGAAGTTTGTACCAGATTGGATGATGGACACTGAAGTTATAACAGTTTAGAGTATTGTGGCAAAGCATGAAATTCGTCCTTGTTCATGGCGCCGCCCTGGCCATACCCTTTGACTTATGTAAGACCTTTCGAGGATTTTTTTATCGTCGAGGACTCTAAAACAGGCTCAGTGAGTTTGGCAGAAATCGGATGAACGCTGTAAGAGGAGTTCGTTAAAATACAATCCCTACAATAGGTAAAATGGGAAAAATGGCCTAAAATGGCTGATTAATTATACATGTTTTACCCCCATCTACAATAAGGTACAACATCGTGATCTTCGGCAGGATTGATGGCTTCTCAAGGAAGGTAGGGATTATAATTTGAAGAATATTGTTACAGAATGTATGTTCATGGCGTAGTGATTATTTAAAGACTAGTACCATGTTGAAGTGACATCTGTATTTTCGTCTGAACATGTAGACTATATGTAGTACTAGGTTTAATCAGTTTATGTTTTCATATTTAGCTAAATCAATCTTTGAAAATATGTGTTTTGTAAACAATATGGTATTCTTTATTATTTCCATTGATTATGTATCTTGGGGTATTTATTTGTTTATTTCGGGCATGTAGTTCATCACGAGTGAGCAGCAGTCTCATCATATAACAAAGTCTGAAGGGGCTCCAATCGCCTCATGTCCAAGTCAGGGTATAGTGGCGCATCAACATCAGTAGTAGTTTTGGCTACGCGTTTGAAGACCAGATGTCTTATCTCTGTGTCCTTCACTGGTGTGAGAAACATTGAGCTGGGATTTCTGTCTCCATCCTTATCTATTTGTTATGACCACCGGGTTACTCACTTCAACTACAAAACTGCTGTGATGTCAAACATGTGTCTTCACTTCTTGATGATTTGTTTTCCATGACATCTCTGTAGCAACAGAACAGTTATGGTGATAACAATGCACACCAATCTCATATTTTACCTTTATTATAAAGAATGCAGTTCAAACAATTTGGGTATTAGTCTTGGACAATTATATTGTAATGGAGACTGCGCTAGTTTGAAGTGACTGGTAGCATTATTCACAATCATCCATGGATATTTACTTTTTCATCAAGGTTATTTTAGACATCCAGTGAAAAGACAAACTGTACAAAAATGCCTGGTTCAGGTGTCCAAGATGGAAAGCAGTTTTCCCAGAGTCCGTCAGATACATAAATATTACTCATATTGTCAACAACAGTAACATCAATAGCCATATTAACCACGTCAATCCCCAAACATTGTCACAGTCATTTACTCTGCTGTCTACATCATTCAAAATGGTGAATGCAAATCATGTCCTTTAAACAGAATTGAACGTCTGTGGAGAGATGTTTTCACAGCGGTCACATGCTGGTTTTACACTATGCTGCACCAGCTGGAGGAAGATGGTCTTCTTGACCTGTCCAGCAGTGTTCACCTCTTCTGCTGCCACTACATGTTCATTCCTCGCCTCCAAGCTCATCTGGACACATTCAGAGAGGGCTGGGACAATCACCCTCTTTCTACAGAGAGGAATCTCACCCCAAACCAATTGTGGCACATGGGACTACGGCACAGCTCTTGAGGAATACAATAATGGGGTAAGTATTTGTGAAGCACACTCACTATGCATGGAATGAGTCAAGATAAGTAATTACTCCTTATGTTACAGGATTTGCGCATCCCAGTAATTGACTAGGAGTGTAGTGGTCTCATACCCAGCGATCCTGACAGTGGTGTCCATGTCCCTGAGATCGACTGTCCTCTTACACCTGAAGGCCTTGCTGAAATTCATGCTTCTGTGGACCCAATGGGACCCTCATCATCCATGGGAGTGGACAAATATTTAACTGCACTCATATATATGCAACGCAGAGGGCATGTGTAGAGTCATCTTAATTCACCTCAAAGTAGCACTTCACCCAGCAGACTGAGACAATGCTGGGGTGCATCCTCTAACTTTGGGCCTACTCAAACCTTTCTTCGTTTCCACAACTGACCTGGCTGCTGTGTCATTACTGCATTTTAAAAATATATATTTAGGGGGCGGCTGTGGCTATGGTTCAGGAGGTAGAGCGGTCATCCTCCAATTGGAAGATTGGCGGTTCGAACTTGAAAAAACAATATGTAACAGAGTTGGTCCATCTCAGACTGCACAGTGCACAGCAGTCACAGATCCAATCCCTGCAGTCCCAGCTCCAATCCCAGTTGCAGTCACAGATCCAATCCCTGCAGTCCCAGCTCCAATCCCTGCAGTCCCAGCTCCTGTCCTAGCTCCAGTCACAGCAGCAGTCCCAGCTCCTGTCCTAGCTCCAGTCACAGCAGCAGTCCCAGCTCCTGTCCTAGCAGTCCAGCAGCAGTCAGTCCTCCTGTCCTAGCTCCAGTCACAGCAGCAGTCCCAGCTCCTGTCCTAGCTCCAGTCACAGCAGCAGTCCCAGCTCCTGTCCTAGCTCCAGTCACAGCAGCAGTCCCAGCTCCTGTCCTAGCTCCAGTCTCATTTGCTATGCAGCTCAAAAGCATGCGGACTGCTGTTTCAATGTTTGTGTTCTGGTGATTTGGAAAAATGTGAAAATTAAATTGAATGTAACGTAATAACAGTCGGAAGCAATAGTTTGTCAAATATGCATTTTAGAAAAATAAAACAACTTTGTCTTAGCATGCTAATTTCTTTAAAGTTCCATTAGCCTACCCATATGACACTCATCTGAGATGAACCACCAGGATCCGTCATTTTCCTAGAAGGCAGAGGAGAATAGGAGTAATTTACTTTACTACGTTGAGATCTTTCAAGCATAGATATTAACTAGTCTTTTTTATAGATCCATGTTTTAAACCTAGAAAGAATCATCTTGTAAAAGAGCATATAAGTTATACGAATCTGACTCTCTTCCTTCCACGTCTGTTTTCTGAAAACGAAACCTGCATGAGCCGGTCTGACCCGGGTTCACAGCTCTCCTCTCTTACAGTTTATGACAGATAAGACTACAACACAGATAAGAATACACACACATACGTATATTCATTGAAAACAAATGCACACGGCCGGGGGCCCGTTTCAAAAAGCAGGTTCAACAAACTCTGAACCTAACCCTGAACTCTGAGTTGAACAACTCTGAGATGGGCAACTCTGAGTTTTCGGTTTCAGAACAGCGGTTTTGAATTAGTTCAGTCAACTCTGAGTATGTAAACTCTGAGTTACGCGCGTGCCTGCCGACTCTATAAAGCCATCATCAATGGAGCTCCGATACTACGATTCACCATGGCAACGGGGAGAGCGTTATTAGATATTACTGAGTGTTTATGTAGAAAACGAGCTCATCCTGAGAAAGCGGAGCAACGTAACTGCAGCAAAGTAGCGATAGTTGGCGTGGCAGACATTTACTGCCCGATCTAATGTGTATAACTGAATGAAACAGTTTATTGATCTAAAGGTAATAAGTCTTTATTTTCAATATTGTCAGCGACACTGTGGTGTAATGGTTAGCAACGCTGCCCACGGCGCAGGCGACAGGGGTTCAACTCCCGTAGTTCACAAAGTAGCGCGCTGAATGAATTATCATTTTCATTGGGTGTAATCCCCCCAGGCACAGAAAGAAAGTGGCGTCAGTTGAAAATTAAGCATAAGAATATTGCGCAAATACGTTGACTAAGGCATATGATTTTAATCATATTTCACATATTAAACAGTAAATATGAGCAGATATTTCAACACAGAAATGTACTTAAACATTTCATAAATCTCCCGTTCGCAAAAACACTACCTCCGCAAAAGAATCTGGTTGCGGATTATGCCCGCGATATGAAATGTTGAAAATTGTTTAGATAATATCTAATGTGATTGGAAGGAAAGGTAATCAAAATTCTCTCCCAACGCAAAGCTGCTAGAATCACTTTTATGTCCATATCGATTAGGTTGACGATGAAAGGACGGCACATTTTTTCAGAGTTGGTTCAGATTCCGGAAAAAGGCGGAGACATGTAGGGAGAAACTGGGTGCAGTCGAATAGTCAAAAAATAAGGTCCTAACTCCTATTCCTAACTCCTATTCCTTGACCTCTGGGGAAAACGTCACGGGGTCAAGGAAAGGCGATAGGAGAACTCAAAAGGACTTAGGAATAGTCGACCGCGGTGCTCAGAGAATCCGACCGGACTTTCACTAAGCTACGTCATTATAACGCGGCCGCTGATGATTGACAGCTGATGATCGGCGCCGGCGATTGACGTGCGTCTGCGCTGGAGAAACTACAATAATGGACTACAAAAAGCGCATCGTCCACTTCTCCACATGTTGGTTTTATCAACAGCTGGTTCACTGACCGGCTTCAGGTCCAGCAGCTCCTGTTTGACCGGTTGCTTTATTTAAGTTTCATTTGTGGTTTTAGTTTCGTTTTTGTCATGATTGAAATAAATAAAATAAAATAAAACATTCGATTATTATCACTGTCCACACATTTATCAACACTATTCCAATTGCTATATGTCTGCATGAAAGTTAATGTTAAATATGCAAATGCACATATCGTTTGTTTTCATGAACGGCCGAGGTGTGTGGCACTTTAAATGTTGCTCTCGCAAAGAATTGTGGGTCGGCGTAATCTCCTTTCCTATCGCATAGGAAGGTCCGTTGCATCCTATGCTAAAGGTCTGAAAGGAAGCATTGGAGCTCCTTTCCTTTGCATTCAGAGAATTCGAACAGCTCTTATCATGGCGGCCACTTGTTTACTTCCGGGTCCCTTCTTCAGTTAGGAACCTTCCTAAGCAAAAAAGACTATTCGACTGCACCCACTGACGGTTTGTTGAAGCAAACCTGCTAGCGAGCAGGTTAGCTTCACGGAGCATGTTACCCGGGTAACTGACTCAGATTTATGCTGAACTGGCTTTGTGAAACGGAAAAACCAGAGTTTCCCTCATCTCAGGGTTAACTAACTCAAGGTTTTCACTAAACCTGCTTTGTGAAACGGACGCTGGGAGGATGGTTACCAAAACAGAGGAAAAGTGACAGGACGCTAAATTTCTCAGCTTTGCGTCGGGGGTTATTTATTAATGTGGTTAAAGATACAACCTACCTTGAAAGTTGCCTATATCGCTGTCTCTGCTGCTGTTAGTTTAGCGTGTGCTGAATCCACCCTCTCCTCTGATTGGCTGTGGGGGGAAAAGCCTCTCTCCTCTGATTGGCTGTGGGATCAGTCGCTCTCAGATCAGCACCCGCCTTTTGCACCATAGACTGAATGCACAGATAGTTTTGCTCCACATATCTCAGTGGAGGTGGGATTTGTGATTTGTAGGTGAAGGAAACAGAATCTGTGACTCGTGGGGAAGATTTGCGCAGTTGTACTTCTCAATTTGTGTTTGTGTTTTAAAAGAACACAAATATTTTCATGGGAAATTATTTTACATTGAACATTTATTGCACAAGTTTACATTCAGATTTGCACACATTCAAATTTTGTCCA